>JABUQX010060353.1:0-10000 GCA_015478945.1 Trachelipus rathkii
AATGTAAGTAATTATTCTAGAGTTAATATATACTATTATATTGACATAATAATATGTAATTGAATAATATATTTATAATATATATAATTATATATATATAAGTATATATATTTGATAACTATTATATTAATAATTAATATAAGTATATAGTATATTATATATAATATATTTAAAAAATTGTGATGGTCATTGTTGTAAATATATTCATTATGAGATGCATTAATTTTCAGCACGAAAATGAAAAAATTTCGTTCCAATAAAATGATGAAAATTATAACAAAGCCCAAAAGAGACGATCCTCATTCTAGGTGGAGACCCACTTGGTTATATGACCAGCAGCACATCACTTTACATAATTTTTTCATTTTGATTGTTTGAACCTTTTCTCTGGGTCATCTTCAGAAACCACTGAAGGTTCAAAGAATGAAATATGATAAATAAACATCTATATTTGAACAGATTTACACACTTACTTGAATCTCGATTATAAAGTTAATGAGGATCCACCAAAATAATAACCAGTATTATATGTATATAATAATAATGAGCTTCATTTTATTACTTTAAGAATCATCATGAATAGTAATATAAAAATCTCACTTACTATATATATCTCATCACAATATATAGTGAAATACATAATTAAATATACATAATACAATTAATAATTAAATAAAATCATATAAATAATTATATCAAAATAATAATACAATAAATTAATTGTATATATATAATACAAATAACTTAAACAAACAACTACTATTACCATATATATTCATATATAACAATAATCTTAATCAATAACTTAATATAATCATAATAATCAATAAATTTTCTCATCTATCTGTAATGATAATATAGATTAAGTAAGAAGAATAAACAAACAGTACACGCAAGATGCCGTGATGATACGAGAAATATGCAGAAGAAGGAGAAAGAAGAAGAAGCAGAATGAAGAAATAGAAGATACAGAGAAGAACCGAAGAAGAGAGAAGAAGAAGAAAGGGAGAGGAAGATAGGAAACTACAGAAGAACTACAGAACTTACAGAACTACAGAACAAGACTAGCAAAGACTTTTACAGTCCACTCCAGGCTAGTCTGTTTAGTATTTTTGTTTTATTATATCGCTTTCTGACCTTGGAAGTCGATTTCAAGTTCAGGATAAACAGGAAACAACACTCGTATATGAACACACCTGTTAGATAATAATGCCGTGGAAATGAGTTATAATTTATTTTAACCTATTTCAATGTAGCATATGAGTCCTGCGCATTTGGAGGTCAGATCTGCTTCTCAGCAACTAAACATTATATCGTATGTTAAGTAATTTTTTTTTCATTTATTCCGTGCTTCATGTGTCCTATGTCCATTGACAATGAGTTTTGCTAACTCAGAACAGTTTCTGTTTCTAAGCATCAACATCATAAGTGTGTTGGATGGGTCCACTGTCAACGTGACATCACTGAGTTTGCTCACTCAGAAGAAGTGAATAGAAGAAGAAGAAGAAGAAAAGAAGAAGAAGAAGAAGAAGAAGAAGAAGAAGAAGAAGAAGGAAGAACGAAGAAGAAGAAGAAGAACTACAGAACTACAGAGACTACAGAACTACAGAACACGCTAGCAAAAGACTTTACAGTCCACCAAGCGCCTAGTCTGTTCTCTTAGTATTTTCTGTGTTTATTTATCATTTGATGCTCGGATGTCGAACTTCCTACTGTGAATTAAAAAAACCTGTTATGTAACTTTCTTTTTTAGAGCAAATAAAGTACAGGTACCGCTAATTTATCAAATCTTATCATATCGATTTCTTGCTTCTAATTATTTTGTTTAAAATCACGATTACCATAAGAGCTATTGTAGATCTGCTCAACTCACCGAGCAGATACTGCCACTATCTACAGATTCATATTCCCAAATACATTATTAACTTTCTCATTAGTATAATTTAGAGTTTTTACCTCTTCGAGAAGTTCCAAATAATGTCCAAGAACATTAATACTTAAATTGTTTTCTCAATGTCCTGGTGGTAAATCTTTTGATTATAGGTGTTGCTATCTTCTTATTCATGAATCATGATCTAACTGTTCTATTATTTTTTTGAGTTTTATTTAATTTTTATTTCATTAACGTGAAAGTGTTTTTTAGATAATTATATGCAACCACATGGCTCTTATATGCTGCAAGTGTCGAACGTTGCTAGTCGGTGTCCTTTCTATATTCAGGAGTCGCCTTCCGTTTTAAGGATCCATGAACAGTTACATTATATTATGTTCAAATTTATTTATATATGTTACATTTAGTTATCTCATCTGGTCGTATTCTCTATTTATTTAATAAATACAGTAGGCTTCATTATTTCCATGATATTTAATTTACATTTATTTATTATGATGCTTTTATTCTTTTTACATATTTGTCATAACGAATCATTAAATTCACACACAATATCATCTTCTAATCCTATTCCTTCATTTATTTGGGTATTCCTTTCTTATTAAATTAATACGACTCTTGGCATAGTTTAGTCCCGTCATTCTGTCTTATTGTTAAGGAATATGTTTTAACTGTCCTGTTGTATTGATTGTCTCAAATACGATAAAGTATATCTTTAATGTTGATGAGTTCTTGTGATAAGCATTTAAAAGCGTTTAATTGTACACGACTGAGTCTTTATTTATAATAAGGTTTTCAAATAATGTGTATTAGTGTTACCCCTTATCCACTGAGCACGGTTGTATTGGACGTAGTGAACTTCTGTAAGGATTCATAGAGTTTGAATAGCCTCGTGTTTGTGCCTTTGTTAATTTATATGGTCTCCACATGTTCTGTGACAAACAACTGGCTCGATTAAATAGAGGTGTGTACTTGTGTCGGCACCAGCCCAGTGGATGTACAGGAGGTGGAGGCACTTTGGCCGGCTAGGCGTGGTTGTCAACGTTTTGCGTGACCACTGTCCTCGCAAGCATAATAAGCCCAGACCGATCCGCGTGGTCCCCTTTTGTCTGGCCCGTGCTCAACAACTCATATTCTCCATAGAACCTCATGTGTGGAATCATCACTCCCCTCTCTCTTAACCTATCCCTCCGAACCATACTCACACTCATCATCCCTGGATAATATATCATACACCTACACTATCACTGTCCTCTTCCATCGCTCTGGAAATGAGATAATCCATATGATGACAAAACATCCATTCGTTCTTCTGGGCAAAGCGAATCTTGACTACTAGGATGTTACATGGTCCAGAGAGATTGTCTGGATAGAGGACATGACATTATAGTCGGAGATTCAATTACTGTAATCTATATCATGAACTGGGTACACTCGTCAAAATTTTTTCAGAGACTGAAACAACGATTCCTGCAGTTGGCCTGAGACCCCAGCTGGCAGAGATTCATTTTCATAATAAACTTAAAGCTATAACTATAACTCTTTCTATAATTTCCGACTAAATGGTGGAGCTCTGTGCCTATATAAACATAAACACTCCTGTAACACGTCTGGAGACTTGAATCTCCTAACTTCGCTGTTCTGTGGCTAAAATATGCCTGCCCTACTACTATCATTATCTGGTGTTTCTGCTACTGCTCCCTTAATGGAACAGATTCACGTTCTTTTTGACTATCTTACTACATCTCATGAACTGTTATCTCTTCCCATCCAAATGCTGAGTCCTCTATTTAGGGATTTCAACGTACACCACACTGAGTGGTTGGGCTCCTCTCCACACTGATGCAGGTAGTGGAGGAGGCCAAAAACATTCAGTATTCTCAACAAGCATTCTGGAACAGTTAATTAAGGAACCTACACATAGTCCAGATCGTCTAATCCAAATTCCTGAATAACGCTTGACTCTATGAATTTCACCACTACTTCGGCCCTTGCTTTAAGTAAATTACATGCGATACAGGCAAGGGGGTAAAAAGGAAGCATTTAATCACTTTTTTTTGCTATGAGCCTATTTCTTTTTCCTTCTATTGGGTAACGTGCTTGATGCTTGCCACAAACTTAACAGTCTCTTAAACTGGAGAATTATTCGGTGGTGTTTCTCACTGCTTTGAGAGCCCTCTATTAGTCCCGCGTAGTACTCGTAATGTTTCGCGCCTTTTAAATCGGAGATTGGGGGCATTGCGTTATGGGTTTTTTTCTTTGTGTGGCATATACTTATTGGAATGACTCGCTGGCTTGGTGAACTGGAGCTCGGTCTCGCCTGCTGAGAGAGAGAGGAGATCAGACTTGGATGGAGAGCAGGTTCCATTCTTCCCATCTTCAGCTAAAATCTTTCTCGTCCCCACACAAAATCCATGGTTCGTGGCTGTTTCTCTTCGTGCCAGTCAGCGAGAGAGATCATTTGCGTATCGGGCATTGGAAAAACTCTCCCGGTCTCCTCGATCATCTTCACTTCAATTATTCATTCTGCTCGGAAATCGTTTGCAGGGATTATTATTCGGCTTCAGGCTCAACCCGACTTTTTACTAAAAGAAAAGTGCGAACAAACCCTGGCTTGGTTCTCCTACTGATAAATATTTTCTGGCCCCAGTCACACCATCTTGCCAAAAATCCCATCTCTAACAACCTCTTTGTAAAATCTGGCCTTTCCCCCCTTATTCCGCTTCTGCAATGGTTCTGTTGCTAACGTCTTCCTTCTGATAGCCAATCTTCCTTCGGCCTCCTTTTTTTGCATTCCAATTCACACCCTGACGATCTGTCATCTCCCTCCCTCCGTCTTCTGCTCTCTCTCTCTCTGTATCATCATACTTATATATAACTATATATATAAATAATACTTACTATAACTTATATATATATATATATATATATATATAATATATATATATAGTATATATATATCTATTACTCTATATTTACACTATACTTCTTACTATATATAAGGTTTCCCAATGTCCTTTTATTGTTACTCACTTGAGTATATATTATTATAAACACTATATATACGTGTGTAATATTAGGAGGACCTATGAGTTCTATGTAACATGATACTACTATGATATAATAGGCTAGTGGCTATCTAGAGATAGAGCATTTATTTATATCATACTATATATATATATATAATCTCACCGTGTATTTTGTATAATGATTAGAGTGTAGGCTTCTCATTATACTGTAAGTACATATACTTATAATATGAGATCATAGCCTCCTGTATCCTCGTTCTAAGACTTACTAATCTACAACTATATCACTCCTTAAGATGTATCTATCAATACTAACTTTTCCTATAATATTCATAAATAGTATATATAACAGTAGGAAGCTAACGCGTATTATGTATCTACTATACATATATATAATATATATATATATACATAATTTATATATATATATATATAATATATATATTAAAATATAAATCTATAGATCTTATCTATATCACGATAAATATATATATAATTCCGGATAATAATCAAGTGTATTCTTCGGTTGAGGATTATTTTCAGGCAATTATATTTTTAAAGAAAAGCCTTTTCAATGATTGGTGGAGCAGCTTCAGAATTACCAATACTGACTGTGGGAGAATGTAACTCGAAAGTTTAAATTTTGTTAGTTCTTACTTTCACTACTTAATGAATGTAATGGATTCTCACCAGTAGATATCAACACATTAACACTTAGTAAACGAATTATTACAGGTCGAATATTTTCTGTTCAAGGCCATTATGTGAATTTCATATATGATCTGGAGTTATCTTCAATTCCCCTTTTACTTATTAGTATAAAAATCCCCTGTTATCCATTATTATCAAATCATGAATTAACAAGTCAAACTGGTATGACTAATACTAGTACTTATATATTCTATATTATCTATATCATAATCTGATTATATTATAATGGTATCACTTATTATTTATACTGAGCTATCTTAATATAATATATATAGGGATCATTATGAGTAGGTCTAAATTATATTTGGTGTGTGTGTGGTCGCTGGGTGGGTGTGTGTGTGTGTGTGTGTGTTGGTGCTGTGTGTGTGTGTGTGTTGCGTTATGGGATCCTACCTTGGTTAATTTCACCATTGCTCATAATAGAAGGTCGTTCACTTGTAAAACGCACATTAGAGCGTGGCGGAGCGCTCTAGAGTTATAACTGCGTCACCTGCGTCCTCTAAGCTCCCTAGTCGGATCGATTTGGTTTTTTTGTTGGTGGTGAGATCTGTAAGAGAGACACACAGGACGAATTGGTTCGGTGGGCATTTTTACGGCAGTGGTCGTCGCAACCTAGGGGGGATCTTGATAAGCTATAATCGTAGCACTCACAGTAGTGCTATGTTTATCGGTTGTTGTAGTGGATCACTGCTCGTGGTGTACAAGTTATGTTAAATGGTGAGTCCTAACTGGAACAAGCGGGTCTGTAGTTCTACATTCTATTTAGTAATGATATGCTGTGACTGAAGAGAATGATCTTTCGCAATGAGAGTGTAGTAGGACAAAGTTGTGATCATGGTTAGCGTAAGGTGTGTGCTGGAATAGTAAATCGCTTGGGTGATTTCGTCTGACAAGGGGTCTCACGTCTTCGAGTGCTCACGGCGTCTTAATCATTTGTCCGGTGTGTTTAACTCGTTGCCCAATTGTTTAGTATGGATAAGTCAGTGAAACGATGGTCTGGAATACCTGACAAGTAGTGCTGATATCTAGCATCTAATAGTACAATGCGTTCACGATGGAGAATCTTATGCTCGGTGTATACTTAAAGTTGTGAGATAAAGAATCGATAAAATGAGGACTGAAACGCATTAATGAAGTTGTTGTGAGTGAAGCCAAAGAAATGCAGCATATAACATAAATGAAAATAGTATTATCCTCGCTGGTTAATGAGATTGGTTTGATCATCCGAACGGGAAAGGATGGGATGATATGTCGGGCTCTGTTTGCAGCTTGAAGTGAATATATTTGGTGAGTGTGCTGGAAATCCACCGGCTGGATAGACCAATAAGGAAAAAGTGGATTTGAGTCAGGTAAAGGAATGCCCGAATGAAAGAAATTGTGAAGTTTGGCAGATGTGCTGAGTATAAAAAGTGATGGAGGAATTGCTGAGGAGGCATGGTTGCTGATGGCCACATCAACTGCCTTACATGGGATGAACACAATTTCTTACATTGTCCATAGCTCACATGTATCCTAGGGTGTTTTTGGCGGACTGTCTAGCGCACGCTCCATCAACTTAAGGTGTATATCATAAATATGTCCGCGTTGCGCGTGTCAAGCGCGCTGGTGTTCTGTTAGGCTTATCTTATTTGAGTGGACCCGTCTCATACTTCTTCTATCACTATCTTGCTGTTTTCTCCTCAGAGGCGCATTTGTGTCTGGCCACCTCCCTGAGCACATTCGCCCAAATTTCCGCTGAAAAGGAGAGCGTGGGTGATGAGTAATATACTGAGTAGATGGGTAATATTATTCCTCACTTATCAGTTGGGTAGTCTACCATATATGAGATCAACCTATATTGTAAAATATACAACTCTATTATTTATTAATATAATCAACATTTCTGTTACATCTATATTTACCAAAATTACTAATCGGCGCCCTCAAACACCTATATATATATATAATATATATATATATATATATATATTATTACTATACGTATGATATACCTTTCATGCGTGTATGTGCTGCGTATTTCTTTCTCTCCTTTTTTTATTCGTTTTTTTAACATCTAATTTTTTAATTATTATTCGTAATTATTATTAAAGGTCTATTGATAATTAATTTTAATTATTAATTATAATTAATTAGTTCTCTATTATCTATTATCTGTACTTCATTATGTATGTTATGATATGAATCATTATCATTATTCATTTATTATTGAATCATGATTATTCATTTCTTTATTGAGGTTATTCATTTATTATTATTATTATTATTATATACAATTAAATATATCTATTATTATTATATTATTAGTATTATTATTATATTATTATTATTATTGATTTTATTATTATTTATGTGTATAGAATTTATGTATATCAAATATTATTCTTCGCTCATGTTTACATTACTAATGTCAATTTATGGATTACATCCTTTAATATTTTTTCTAGAGTATTTCTGCTATAATGTCTGCTCCCTTTTATGCTATTATAGTTGCCTATGTTAGTTCCTCTTCAATTTCATTTATTAATATTTTGGTTATTACTTATTTATTATTATTATTATTATTATTATTATTATTATTATATTATTATTTATTATTAATTTATTATTATATTTATTATTTATAATTATTATATTATTTATTAAATTACTATTATTACTATTATTAATATTTTATTATATCATTTGTATATTATCTATTATTGTTATTTATTATTATATTATTATTTATTATTATTATTATGTATATTATTTATTATTATTATTATTATTATTATTATTATTAATTATTATTATTGATTATTATATTATTATTAATGTATTATTATTATTATTATTATTATTATTATTTTCGCATGCCCAAATAACGTCCGAGATGACGCATGGTAAAGGAAGATTACGTTCTGAGTCAGAGTATCTTGATAGCCTTATTCTGGGAGGAATATGCAAATCTTTCAAAAGTAAATCGGTAAACTGTTTTTAGCTCATCGTGTGTCAAGTGGTAACAGTAGGATTATGCTTTACCAACAGTGAGGGTTTGGGTTCGAAACCTCAGTCTAGGGGAGATCTAAGCCTTTCTCCATATCATGAGCTGTAAGTGTATGTTAGCTTAAGTTTGATATATAAATACTATATATACTAGCATAATATATATATATATATACAGTTACATATACATACATAACTATATGATATATATATTACATAATATTAGTAATATATATATATATATATATAGTATATAGTATATATATTATATATATTATTTATATATAGTATATAATATACTCTAATATATAATATATTTTATATTTATAGTTATAAATTTTAATCCTTACAATTCCAACACATATATATATATATATATATATAAATATATATAATATATATATATATAATATATATATATATATATATATATATATATATATATATATAATATATATATATATATTTAATTTATATATTGTCATATTATATATATATTATTATATATATTATATATAATAATATCTATTATATATATATATCATAAGTATTATATATATATATAATATTATATATTAAATAAAGCAGAATTTTGAATTTATTTTTGGTGCATAGAGCCATGAGACGTACCTATTATTTCGTTCAAATAATAAAAAACAAAAACATTTGGATTGTGATTAAAAAATTAAAAAATTAAAGCATAATCGGAATTGGTAGAGTGATGTATTGGATTGCATTTCTTGATTCTGGGAAAGCGGATTTTGCCCATAAGGTCTGATATTCGAATGCTTTTTGTGATTCCACACTGACAAGTATCACGAATAACAATTTTGTTATTTTATTTGGAAGCGAATGCGAGTGTGACGTGCATTACTAACATATAATTTAAGATATTTATAAGAGAATGATGAAAGCTCTGGAAAAAGAGATGAGCTTTAAATACATATTTTTACTTGTGTAAACTACTTCATCTTTGCAACTTTGAACGCTTTTGGTTATGTTAATTCGAAAACATTTCAAATTACATATATTTTCACACTTCAAAAACTATTATTACGGACATCACATTTTGACGCCAAAATTCCTGTTGCTAAGCGAATTTGAGCAGCATTTTAACACGATTCAGCACGCAGTAAGCGTTCAAGAGATTAAAAATTTCCTTCTTTTTCTCAGTATTGTAGATTATTATTAAATAATCGCTATTGATGAATTAGGCCCTTTGTATTGATGTAAACATTTACGAGAGTTTAGAACTCATGTTCTTTACACTCGCTTAATTAATTATTTATCTAAATAAAAGTTTTTAATTGTTTTCGAGAGGGGGGAAGGGTCTGTTTATTTCTCGTTTTTCATGCTTTTATTGAAAATTTTGATAAAAATTTGA
>JABUQX010060353.1:20000-25000 GCA_015478945.1 Trachelipus rathkii
TGGCATCCCTAGCTATTTTTGTATAGAAGTCCTCGAAAGATCATATGCCAATAAAATAAAGGACAATCGATGTTACAATAAGTAAATTGCACTTGATCAATAGGATTGATCTATAGGATTCATCTATACTCTATAATTGACAAGCACTCAAAATATAAAAGTGTTAAGGTTAAATAAGCAAAAAATTCATGAATAAAATACTTCGAGTAATACACAATACTGTGCACCAAATTTATAAATATATATTGGACTTGACGCGATTCGGATATAGATATTTTTAATATTAACAGCGATATTGGTAAACCATGCTCTCATTTCTTCTTCAACCGTTTGGAACCTTTCTCTTTTGTTAGCGTTTATGTTTGTGGCAGCAGAAAATCCCAATTCGTTCTGAAAAGATGTTCAAAACTGCCAGAGTCTTTTTTACAACATAATGATATTCATTATTAATATCAATCGAAAATATCAAGAGGTAATTTTAATTTCAGAATGCCATCATTACGTATATCTATTATTTCCTCTTTCATACGATTAAACTTATTAGTGGTTGATACAAGTGTAATATAGTGGTATGACTGGTTTCCCATTAAAGCATAGTCTTCTGTGCACAAGTTTCAAAGTTATTGTTCAATTTTTTTCTTCCCGTATTTCAAGATGTTTAGAAATAAGTGGTATGATTTCTTTGTTTTTCGTTGCAACAAAAAGTGAAAAAATATCCATTATTAATTATGTATATTATATATTGTGATTGACTGAATATGGAAGTTGTGTAACAAAGCGTTTATGGAGGGTATAATTCCGAAGGATTGGAGGAGAGCAGTAATAGTACTCTTACATAAGGGTAAGGGGTACAAGATGACCTGTAAGAACTATAGGGGAATTAGTTTATTGAGTGCTGTAGGGAATTCATATGCTGGTATTTTTGTTGAAAGATTGAATCGATTGCTGAATGACTGATTGGAGAAGAACAAGGTGCATTTAGAAGTAATAGAGAATGTGTAGATAAAAATTTCACATTGAAACGTATCTATAAATCGTCTAGATTTTATGGGCTTACAACAGCCGCATGACAGGATTAATAGGGAAGCTCTGTGGCAGGTGTTAGTGGTATATAGTGTTAGTGGTAGGCTTCTGAATGGAATTAAAAGTATGTATGACGATAGTGAATCGTGTGTAAGAATAAATGGAGTTGAAAGTGATTGGTCTAATATTAATAGCGGAGTGAGGCAGGGATATGTTATGTCCCCTTGGTTATTTAATTTGTGTATGGATGGGGTGATGAAAAACTTAGAGGTAGAGATTTGTAGGGAAAGGTGTTAGAATGATGGAGAATGGAAGAGAGTGGAGGGTACCCTGCTTATTGTACGAGGACGATTTGGATTTTGTGTGGTGAATCTGAAGAGAGTTTGAGAGGATTGGTAGAGGGGTTTGGCAGGATGTGTAAAAGGAGGGGTTTGAAAGTAATTGTAGATAAGAGTAAAGTTATGGTAGTGAGCAAGAAGGTTCCTCGGTGTGAAGTCATGTTGGATGGTGAGCAATTGGAATAAGTATCTAAATTTAAATATTTAGGATATATGTTGATGATGCAGAGTGTAGTCGGAAAGTTATGAATGGTAGGAAGGTGGCTGGTCGATAGTGAATGCAAAGGGACTAAGTCTTGAGTGCGCTAGGGTTTTGCATGAGGGTATGTTGCTACCTGTGTTAATGTATAGTAGTGAAACTATGGTCTAGAATAAGAGGTATAGATCTAAGGTACAATCTGTTCAGATGGACAATCTTTGGGGCGTGTTAGGTGTGAGAAGAATTGATAAAATGAGGAATGAAAGCATTAGGATGTGAATAAAGGTGTAAATGAGAGAATAAACGAGAGTACATTGAGATGGTTTGTCATATGGAAAGGATGGATGATAGTCGGTTGGTTAAGCGGATGTATAGTGGTGAGTATGCTGGGAATCGACCGGCTGGGAGACCGAAGAAAAAGTGGATTGAGTCAGTAAAGAAATATGAGTGTGGCAAAGGCGAGAAGAAAGGTGCATAATAGGAGTGAATGGCGTTTTTTTGTTGAGTGGGTATGGTTGTGGACCTATCCCAAGAGAAGAACATTACGTTGAAGAGATACCACAGTGGGGGTTCGTCGCAATTTTGTGAAGCCCTGGGGTAGATTCTGCGACGAAGGGTGTGAATAAGATGGAAAGGGGGCTTTCTTTTCGACTTGGTTCATGCTCTTCTACTTAGCTATTTAATATTCCGTGCATGTTAGGCACCCCTACCCCACATCTAGGGGAAGAGAATTGAGGCTAAAGAAAGAAAGAAATATATTATAATTATAAATGGCAATGTAAAACTAAAAGCATAAACTTTATCAGTTTATGAGATTTATCATTTAGTAATCTTTTAATAACATGAAGTTCACATAATTATGGTACATTTAATATAACTGCTGAAGCAGTTAATATAATTATACAACTACTACTAAGTTAAAACGTTTGGTATTAATAAAGATACCAAATCGGTGCCAAATAATTTAAAATTTTGCAGCATTTTTGCCCCACTGTTTGCGACTCCCAGGTTGGGAACCACTTATATAATATTTGCACATCAACATATATATATATATATATATATATATATATATATATATATATATATATATATATATATATATATATATATATATAGATATATATTATGTTGTTATTATTGTTATATATATATATATATATATAGTTATATATATTATATATATATATATATATAGTTATATTATTATATATATATATATATATATATAAGTTATTATATATATATATATATATATATATATATATATATATATATATATATATATATATATATATATATATATATATATATATATATATATATATATATATATATATATATATATATATATATAATTCGGCATAATTCCGTATGATAACCTTGAACATGAGGTAACCTATTTCATTCTCCTTTACGTAACAAAAAAGAGGCAAAAACGAGCTACCTAATGATATGGCGGAATTGGCTTATTTATTATCGGAGAGAGAGAGAGAGAGAGAGAGAGAGAGAGAGAGAGAGAGAGAGAGAGAGAGAGAGAGAGAGAGAGAGAGAGAGAGAGAGAGAGAGAGAGAGAGAGAGAGAGAGAGAGAGAGTTTTGGAAAGAAGTATTATTTGTAAGAGAGAGAGAGAGAGAGAGAGAGAGAGAGAGAGAGAGAGAGAGAGAGAGAGAGAGAGAGAGAGAGAGAGAGAGAGAGAGAGAGAGAGAGAGAGAGAGAGAGAGAGAGAGAGAGAGAATTGGAGTTTGGAAGATTCTTCCTAATTATCGGTATCATTTTTTATTAAAACAAAACAAAATACCGTGTAAATAAAATCGTATGCTCAGTAATTTTTCATGCACGTGAAAAGACGTGACTAAATAGGGGATTTCCTTCAGCCTCAAGGAAGACTCGACCTCTAGCAATCATTGAAATTGAACCAGAGTGTATCTGTCTTCAGGATCCAAGCATTATATATATGTATATATATATATATAGCATATAGTTATATATATATATATGTTTGGATCGTTAGGATATATATATATATATATATATATATATATATATATATATATATTATATATTTTTTTTTTTTTATATATATTTTATATATATATATATATATATATATATATATATATATATATATATATATATATATATATATATATACACACACACATATATCTGTCTTTAAACAACAACGATTAATATATTAATATATATATATATATATATATATATATATATATATAAATATATATATATATATATATATATATATATATATATATATATATATATATATAGTATATATATATATATATATATATATATATATATATATATATATATATATATATATATATGTTATTTATATATATATATATATATATATATATATATATATATATATTTACTTCATAACCTCCAGCTCCCCTCTAACGAGAAAGGGGCTGTATCCAGATATTGTGCCACCACAGCATGTCGGGTCCAGAGGTCCGTTAGAGAATAATCATTGAAGTTGCGTCTGATGTCCGTTAAGTCAGGGCAGTATGTAGTAAGAAAGTGTTTTGTGTCGTCGTTATCTGGGAAAGCATCATTGACAGTGGGGGATGGATGCTTTAGTAATTCCTTTGAATTTATATTCTTGAAGGGGAGGATGGTCCCAGAGGTGGAGACGGGACAGTATTAAGCGGGCTTTGACGTCCAAGGTTTGTTCTGATGGGATATTTCAGTTAGACGTGCTTGAAAATTTAGAGTTATATATATATATATATATATATATATATATTATATATATATATATATATATATATATATATATATATATTATATATATATATATATAAAATTATTTATACTTAAAAATATGAAACTTTATATTTTATTAGGTTGTTATCGATTAAATATATATAGATTATATTATATACAGATACATATATATATATAAGTATCTAGTTAATATATATATATATACATATATTATGTTGTTATATATATATATATATATATATTAGTTATTATATATATATATATATATATATATATATATATCAATGGCGTATTTAGGGGGGCCAGGGGGCCATGGCCCCCCCGAAATTTTCTAGACACTAAAAATTTTTAAGTATCATATCCGTTAATAATATAAAGTGCAGAAGTTAAATTAATTTTATATAATTCGTCGCTGTCAGGAACAAATCTCGTAAGTCCATTAGTTAAAACTAAACTTGAAACCATCAGAGAAAATGCAACATTAGAATTTCAGCTGATTTTTGAAGAATGTGTAAGCGCATCTGAATCTGAACTGAGTATTGAAATTGCTGTACTAAGAATTAACAAATTCCAAAAATACAGACCCAACATTCCTACTTCCGACCCACAGACTTATTATCGCACATCCATTTTTATACCATTTTTGGATGATTTAATATCAGCATTAGGAGAGAAGTTTTTAAA
>JABUQX010060353.1:42500-60000 GCA_015478945.1 Trachelipus rathkii
CAAACTTGTCTGTAACTTTCTTTATTATAAATACTGAAATTATTAACTAAACTTTTTCTTATTTTTAATTTAATTTGATTGCTTCTGCTATACTTTTTCTAATTTTATATATTTTACATAATTATTAAATGTGGTGTGATGGGGAGTGTGATTATATTGGATAATTTTTCGAAATTGTCATGTAAATTATTTATTATTTTGAGTTCTCCGACAGCTTTATATTTATTATGCTATGTATACATATCACATATATATATATTATTCCACAATATCTATATATATATTGAGTAATATATTCTATGATTCATTGTTAGTATCAATATTAAAATAAAATGTTTATGAAAAATAATATAATTATAATTGATATGAGCGATCTACTGATGTGATGTCATTTTTTTAAGAATAAAGTTTGATGTACAACTTAAAACTACTGCGTAAACAGACACAAACATGTTAGTAGATTAAAAAAAATATTTCGGAGAATGGGGAGATGATTTTTTCAAAATATTATGATTTATAAATTTTATAATTATTTATTAATTACTTCCTAGACACTCTATTATTATTATTATTATTATATTATTACTGTATATTATTATATATAGTCCATTATTTTATTTATATTGTCTGATTATTGTATTATTATTATGAGTATTATTATTCGCAATTCAAAACTTGTGTTGTAATTATTATTATTATAGTTTTACTTTTTCTTAAAAATTATATATTTTTAATTTATTTATTAATAATAATATTAGTAGTAATAATTATTATTATGGTAATTATCTATTACTAATTCTAATTATTTATTATATATTTTGATTAATATGATATATTGTGATTAATTATTATTATTATTATTGGAATCTATCATTATTATTATTATGTAGTCGATATATCTAACAATTGACTTGTGCGAAAGAAAATATCCCTGCTTTATTGATTGATTTATATCTATTATTATGTATTAATGAGTTAATTTATAATATTCGGTTCTTGTGATTACAAACATTATGTGATAGTGTATTATCTTAGCTCCTATTATTATTATTATTATTATGTGATGTGATTATTTATATATATTATACATTATATTGCATATTATCCTTAAATTATTTATTATTATGGTGATCCAATTATCTATATAGAGTTGAGTGTATTAATGATATACTAGCTTGCCCTGTTATTATTATTATAGCTTTGAAGAGGTTATCAAATTAATTTTGAAAACTTCATTCGTCTTAACACATCTGTCTCCATATCTGATGTTTCAATGACCAAAATTGTCAAATGAATTTTCGATAATGATTTCTTCTTCTCTCTTCTTACTTCGTGTGCGTCTTACATCAACATTAACACATACAATATACATTGCGTCTTCTTCTTCGCCGAATCTTTTTTCTGTCTACATACTTCTTCTATTCACTATGCTTTGGCTTACTAGTCTCTCCCTCAGCTATTGAAGATGCACTGAGATTAAAGTGCGGCCGCCCTTTCTTTGTGTCCCTATCTCCCAATTCCACCGCAGCAAAAATAATCTTCTTCAGTCTTCTTACAATAATGAGAGCATCAATATTTGATATTTTGTCTCTTATTATAACCATTTGGAGTATGTTTTCTTGAAATTGTTAATTACGGTTTTTAGTGATTGTTTTTTCTTAAAATCTTTGCCTTTCAATTTTTATGTTACAGTCTCTTAATATTCACGACAATACCACGGCTTGAGGCATTAGTAATAATAACTTGTCACTATGCAAACAAACGTTCTCTGCTCTAGTGTATTATATGATTATGTATTATTATTATTATTATTATTATTATTATTATATTATTATGATTATTATTATATTATTATTATTATTGATCAAGTTTACTTGATTCATTATTTATATTATTGATTATTATTATATATTTATTTTTATTATATTATTTATTCATATTATTATTTAATTATTTATATTATTATTATTATTATTATTATTATTATTATTATTATTATTATTATTATTATTATTATTATTATTATTATTATTATTATTATTATTATTATATATAATAGCTCTATATCTTATGAAATAAAACCTAGTTAATGTCATTTTCGTCTTCAAATTTTCTATACTTTCATATTACTAGTCTACCCATTTAGAGTATATAACTCTTTTTATATAACAATACCTATGGTCTCAACTCTCAACAATATGAAAATTTAATAATAATAATAATTAATAATAATATATTGAAAATGTACTAAAAGTGATAATTAAATAATAATCTAAATTAATTAAATATAACGAGTGATAATAATAATAATAAATAATAATAAAAAAATAAAATTTAATAACCGACAGTGAATAATCCTTCTAGTAACTGATTTCATAAATTTCTATATTCTCCCCCAAAATTTTCAAGCATACATAATAATTCACTATAGAATAATAATAACTACAAATATAATTGATACTAACCTTAAGTCCATATAAATATGTTTCAAAAATAATAATAAATTTTTAATCATATGTCAAAATAACTGAACATAATATAATGTGAGACTAATAATAATGAGAAAATAATAAATAATATATATTAAAATATCAATAATTAATAAAAAAGTAACTATAAATTCAACTAATTTAATGTTAGGAAGAAATTACTTCCGTTGTAGCTAATAGGAGGCAGTGTTCCAAATATTAATCAATAATTTTCGTCCATAATGTTGAACTATTGCTTCATTAAAAACATAAAAATAATAAATATGCTATAATAATAAGATGAAGTAAATAATAAATAATAATAATATATATAATAATAATAAAAGACAAAAAATAGATTTGATCGTGGAGATAATCAATGCCATATAGGAAAATCGCTTAGACTTGAGTGCTTTTATGAGTGTATGACCCCACTCATAGCGCGAGCTGCACTGCGAATATACTAAAAAATTTCACAGTTATCCAAATCTTCAGAGATTTCAAACCACAGTCAATAAAAATTAAACAGTTATTTATTCAATACACAAGTTCGTACAATATAAGCTATCTAGTAGCCAACATTACTCATTGCACTCTATCGTCGTCTCTCGTCTCTCGTCTCTCTGCTTGCTTCAACTCGGGAGTTTTTTTGTTATATTTTATATATAAATATTATCAGAAAATCATTGGAATACGCTATAAAAATATTGATTATAGTCATCTTTGTTTTAAGAAAGCTATACTTACATATCATATAATTATATATATATAAATTACTCTTTATAAATGAAATTTATTATAAAGATAACAATTGGAGAAACCTATTAATTTATGTATATATCCATATATATATATAATATATTATATAAACTACAATAAATACAATAAATGAACAATTACATTTTATAATGATAATTCTCTCTCTCTCTCTCTCTCCTTCTCTCTCTCTCTATCTCTCTCTCTCTCTCTTCTCTAATATAATATATAATATATATAATATATATATATTATATAGTATATAATATATATATTATATATATTATATTAATATATATATATATATTATATAATATACTACTATATATATATATATATTAATATAAGATATAATAATATATATTATGTATATATATTAATAATATATAGTATATATATATACTTTAATATATATATAATATATATAATATTAATTAGTATATATATATATATATATAATATTATATTAATAAATATATATATATATAGATATATAACTATATATTATAAATATAATTATATATATATATAAAAATTAATATATATATATATATATATATCTATTATATTATTGATTATATATTTGCTGAGTACTCAGGGTAGGTAGTAAGCTATACATATATAAGGCACTAATAAGTTATATATATATATATATAAAATATATATATATATACTCGGTATATATATAGTAATTAACCAATAAATATTCTACATACATGATTATGTGTGCAAAAATGGATAACGCCAGTGAGGTACTATATTATATTTATCCCCCAGGTATGTAGTAGTGGTGTATTTATAACAAATATATTAATATTGACGTTAAGATATTTTGAGGTATATAAGTGAGTGAGTATACAATAATCGTTAATTAAGTTTATATCCTAGCGTCTAATATAATATTATAGAGAATTGTTGATAAAGGGAGAGAAACGCCTTTGAATGAAAAGACTTTTTGTAGGGTATATAGGGAGATTAGGAAAGCAACTAGAGCGATGACGTTATAGTGTATATATCGGAAACTTAGTAGCTCTTGAGTATGAGATAATATGATAATAAGGTAATATGTATAAGGTAATTGATTCGAAGGTAACGCTAGAAATTAGGGGGATAATAGTTTTTAGTATATTAAATATATATATAATAAGGTAGGGTCAGTATACTTGATCCTTATATATATATATATGGTATTATATATAATATATATAAATATATATATATATGATATATATATATATATTATATATATATATATATATATATGTAACAGAGAGAGAGAGATATATGAGAAGTAAGATAGAAGTAAGAGAGAGTAATAGACATATATATTAGATGAGAAGAGAGAGATGATGATAGAAGAGAGAGATAGAGAGAAGATATCAGAAGATGAGAGATAATGATAGGATATACTATATATATATGAGAAGAGACGAGAGATGATATAGAGAGAGATGAAAATTGAAAATTGATATTCATGGGTATATGTTGAGTATACTGTTATTATATAGTATAATATTTATATTATATAATATGTTATATATATTAATACATGAGATTTAGATATAAAGAGTATTGTGGAAGGTAAATTCTAGACAAGGAAAGATTAAAGAGACTGAGGGAAGAATTAAGTGAGAGAGCTACTAGAGGAGATTCCATAGGTTAAAGAACGAAAATTCACTTATAGACTTCCACCTTTCTAAAAATATCTTAGTAGTAGTATGTATGAACCACCGCTATAAGTAATATATGTTATGTATATATGACTTATATATATCAGTGAGCATAGCAAAGAATAACTACTATTAAAAGATAGCTTAGTGTATATATTAGTATATTTTATATATATTATTTAATTTATAATATTAAAATAGAAAAAATAAAGAATATATCGTATAGAGCTACTACATTCAGAACTATTACCCACCCTACTTAGAGAAGCTATATATGTTTATGTAACTGATAAATAATGTAATACCTTCCAATTAAATTTACACGAGCAAAAGACCATAGAGAATATCCTATATTAAATAACAGTAGGTATAATACGTAAATGATTATTGAGATATGTGTATTATATCGTATATATATGATAGTAGTGTGATGTGTTGTGTTGATGCTGTGTGTGTGTTTGTGGAAACTATTAATACAAAGAAAATTCTACAAACTATGTATTAAAAAAGAAAAATTACTCAATTTAAATACAGGGAGCCTCCCAGATTATAGGATGAGCGTGAGATGTAGAGATACGTAGGAGTATGTACAAAGTCAAAGATCACACATTCTCTTCCCATGTAGAGATAACTGTGCAGACGAAGTGAACCTCATGAGTGCTATGGATCATATGTGTATTATGTTACTGTTGCATCCAGATGGACAACTCATTGAGTTAACTCTT
Organism: Trachelipus rathkii; assembly: GCA_015478945.1. NCBI lineage: Eukaryota > Metazoa > Arthropoda > Malacostraca > Isopoda > Trachelipodidae > Trachelipus > Trachelipus rathkii. Next base: position 48,120 of record JABUQX010060353.1, read on the forward strand.
TCACTATCATGCACGAGACATGAGATCTCAGAGTATATACTTTAAGAGTGATCCACAATCTCTGATGAATAAACCGAGTTTCCGATAACAAGTCGAGCATACACACTCTGCCTCTCTCTCATACTCTCTCTCTCTCTTTCTTAAAATATTCACTATATAAATATAGTATTATAATATCTATTCTAATATATCCTACTAAGTGACATCCACGTCTACTACATAAAAAAAAGATTAAATCGAATTCTAAAGCCGTTAGTATTTTTTAAAGCACTGAAAAATTACTAAGCCCATAAATTTAAAAAAAATGTAAAGATATTAAAGAGTAAATATTAATTATGAGGTGAAATAAAAAAACACGGGGATTAAATAATATTTTAAATATTCCCGTAATCCAAGGAGAAATATCTAATATATTAATATAAAATAGAAGTAATTATTATGTATTCAATAACCTTACTGTAGTATGTAATAATAAACTATACCTTCACATATTATAAGTAGTATAATATGGAAATATACGTTATGTACCTTTCAAACTATATAGCTGATACATATAAATATCGGATATAGGAAAATCTAAGATGTAGAAGGACACAGTAGTGTAAGATGAAGAGATGAGAAGATAGTACATTATAGATAAAGTGAGGAAAGTGAGTTATTAATATTAATCAGAGCTTATGATATATTATATATGTAAATCAAGTAACTCCATATAGAAGGTAAACCAAATATAATCAGATGAGAGAATAGTAAAACGTAGATATGAGTCACCATTAAGTATATTATAATTATATATATATTTAACTATTAATATATTAATTATATGGTCACATGAGGTTCTCATTACTGATAACGTATTCATAATAATAATTTATAGTATACAAGAAGATAACTGAAGATTTATTCAAAATCTTTATAATATCACTGTTATGGATAGTAGTACAAAGATTTAACTTAAATATTATAGTATTAGATATAGGTAGTTTCAAGTTATATATAGGTTGACACTTGACAGGTGTCTCCTTTATATCAACAAGAGGTATGTAATGATGTCTCATCAGTCATTCCTATGGAGTCATATAAAAATATAAATTAGATGTGGAAATCTCAAAAGATCTAAGCATGAGAATTTACCAAGTCAAATGAGCTAAGCTCGGTACGCTAAAGCTTTAATAACATACTAAAGAGGTTAATATATACTCAATACAGAACTAATTACGACATAATATAACTGTATAATTTAATATATAAACTATGATAATATATATTAATATAGTATTATAATATATATAATATTATAGTTATATTAATATAATATATATATATATATAATTAATTATATATGAATATTAGTATATTAATTAATTAATAATTAATATATTATATATATATTATATAATATAATAATATATATATATAATATATATATCTATTATATATATATAATATATGAATATAAAATTAATTAAATATATTATTTTAATATTAATTTATTATTAATATTATATATATATATATATTAATTATATAATAATTAATATATATATATATTAATATTTTATAATAATAATAATATTATTATATATAAATATATAATTATATATAATAATATATTATATATAATATTAATATTATAATATAATATTAATATATATATGTAATAATATAATATAATATATTATATTAATTATAATATATAATATATTTAAAATATAATAATTTAAATATAATTATAATATATAATAATATATATATAAAATTTATTATAATATTATATATGTGTTTAGTTGATGTTAGTATATATATATATAATATATTATATATATTTATTTATATTATATTAAATATTATATATATATATTATTAACATCACATCAATATTTGAAAACTCCTAGTTGGTTGGTATATCATAGGCATTATATAATTTTATTAATATTTTATAATTTGGTAACTTATTAATTATATATATAATATATATTAATATATAGTATATATAATATATTATTATATTATATATTATATATAATATTATATATATATTAATATATAATATATATATATATATATAAATTAAAATAATATATATATATATATATTTTATATATATTATATAATTAATTTATACTTTATTTATTTAATGGGATATTAGATATAGTGCTATAATAATTTGTTTGATCTTGCATAAACAAAATTAGATTACTCATCTATTCTACAGTTTATGTAGCTATATAATGAATAATATTAATGTCTCTTTACAGCATATACATTATATTTAATATATTACTTATTATAATATAATAGATCTTATTTATTTAATATTCATATACATAAATTTGATAATATTATCTAGTCTATATTAATATGGAATAATTATATCACATTATTTAATTATATAATTTATAATAAAATCTATATATTATATAATATTAAAATAATAATAAGTATTATTATAGTTGCATATATTATTATTAATAAAGATGACGTATTAAGAGTAATGACGGTCACCTATAGTATTAGGTGAAATATAGTCCAATAAAGAGAGCCAAAAAAATAACCATAAAATTACTTCTTAATCTCAATAATGTAGTAACACGAACCCTACGTACATACATAATATTTATTTTATCCCTAATCATTTCAAAATCAACACATCCTGATCAAACAGGCATATATATGAAAACACATAAATACGTACATTTTCACACTTATTATGTTTTATCTACATTACAATAAAAAGATTTGCTCTCATGTAAATATAAAGTGATTGTAAATGAGAGATTAGTATTATAATCTCTTCGCCTATATTTTCTTAATGATCTAACAATGTATATTAAATCTTACCTATTAGAAATTTTAAATAAATATATCCTTTAAAATTAATAACTATATATTATATAATTAATATTATTATTATATATATATACAAATTAATGTAAAAGATTGTATGAAAATCTTGAACTCAACATATATGATAGGGTAATTGAAGTATCTAATATGTGAGAGTATAGGTTTGATGTTATATTTAACTCTATACCTTAATTTATAAATCTATTATAGATATAGTCAGACACTTCCACACTGTCACTCCTTATATACACTCATGTATCAACACACCTCTCTAACACTACTGACACACACATACACCACCATCACAAAATATATCATACATATAATATATTTATCATACTATAAACTATAAACAGATATTAAATTACATTACATAAATGTACAGAGGAATTATTTCAAATACATGACTAAAATATAATTAAATTATATTAGATTAAATATATTAAACGTAAATATTTACATTAATAATTATTTAATATATACAGAAATTATAGTATATATCATTAATATCCTATAAATATATATCATATTACATAATATATATTTATATTATAATAATTATATAACATATATAATTATATAAATAATATATTATTAATAATATTATATATTAATATATATATTAGATATTAATTATATTATAATATATAATATATATTAAATATTAAGGATACAATGTGAGTATACTGTTAATGTGACCAAGGGGTAGATTAATGTTTCAATATAAAGTATATTTATATAAGTTAAGTTTATTTATATTGTATTTTAAAAATAAATAGTTTAAAAAATATATTAATTTATATAGATATATATATATTAATATATATATATATACTATATAATATATTAATAATATAATATTAAATAGTATAATATATTATAATATATATATATATATATAAATATAATAATATATTATATTATATATATACATTTATATAATTTAATTTTTCTATTAATAAAACCAATAAATTATAATATATATAATAAATAAGTCTATCTTTGACACTTCTAATTACTTGAAATTTAGTACCAGATATATATAATAATATTGACTACTAATTAATCTAATAACTCAAAGTAATTACAATTCCTATTTTTATTTAAATAAAATTATTTATATAAAAATTATAATAGTGTAATTGAACACAAATATTATCGAATTGTGATCTATATATTAATTAAATTTTTATATATTTATTCTATATATGTACGATAATGTATTGTTTTCCAATAAAATATATAAATTAATTATAATTATGTATTTATTATTATTAAATATTAATATGTATATTAATAATATATTATTATTTACAAATTATAACTGTTTCATTAGAACTTATAAAATATTATAATATATCAATAGATAAAAATAGAAGCCAGTGGAAGTAATATTATATTAATCGCATAATTAATAAAGTTTAATGATCATCTATCATGATAGTAATACCAAATATCATATTTTAGAAATACAGTCGTATATAAAGCTTATTACCGAATGATAAAAAAAATAAAAAAATAAATAAAAAAAAAAAAAAAAAAAAAAAAAAAAAGGAACTCGAAAAGGACGAAAATAAAAAAAAATAATATTTAAAACATTAATATTGTAGTATATACCAGCGATATAAAGACTTTAAATTATAAATAAGGCTAAATAGTCGTTATTTTATAGATATTAAAATAATCTATAACTGAATACCCTAATAAAGGTATTTAAAGACCGCAATTTATAATTAACAGTTAGTAAATAGTCGTTATATAAAAGTAATTAATCTCTCTTAGGGCTCTCAATTATAAGAGTGTGTGAGAACACGGGTAAGGTAGTATCTTATATCGATCCCCTCTACTTCTGAGTCTCACCCATATACATGCTCGTAGTAATCCACCACTAATGGCATATATAATATTTTCCTTTTACTTCAATTTTAAGAGTAGGCTTCTGATATACTACGATATATTGGGGTAGATCTAGAAGTAGGTGGATAATCGATAACAGATACGGTACATATTATTATAAAATAATATAGACTATACATATTATCGCTGATATCCAAATCATATTAAGATATAGTATATATTGTTATATCTGTTATAGCATATGTTCTACTTATTTTTTTTTTTATTATTTATTTTATTTTATTTTTTTTTTATATTATACTCTGATTATCAAGGATATATAGTAATAATACTTATATACGCTATTCGCCTAATAATAATGATTTATGGTTTTACCTGTAAGTGGTCATATACTATTTCAGATAGATAATTCGATACCTGCACTTTCTGTGAATTATGATACTATAAAAATAAATATGATTTTGAATTTTATTTTTAAACTATGAATAAAATTTGAATAAAGTATTGAAAATAATTCATAAAAACGGCTTCTTTGTTATGTAATTCAATGTTGTTTGTTTAGTTGTTTAGTAAATAATATCTGGTTAGTTCAATACAATGGTACCAATGGTACCAACTACTAAGACTTTGTTGTTAACTCCTTTTTGAATAACAGATAAACGATGATTAAAATCTACAGTTAAAAAGAATCGACATCAGATTTTCTTTTGTCCTAAGAATTAAAGAGAAAGAAAAATGACATTCTTTCGATGACGAGGTCATTGAAGGTAAACTTTCCTCGCACACTTTCGGCCTAGAATTTATGCCCCGCTTAAATTATAATGCAATTATTTGCTGTCAAAAGAGACTTAAATATGACCATTCTTCCGCACTTTAATGCCATGGCCATAACCTTTACACTCCGTGTGTCTGTGATTTTCCATACATGAACCATGAATACACAGAAAAGTGACATGTATAATCTTACTACTCAGTTCATTAGAAATATGACATGTAGAGCGAAGGAGCTTCGAAATGCATGTGATTTACCATACTAGCGTTTGCAGATGATTTCAGGGGGGGGGGGGTTGAATGATTTTTAACCTTTCAGTTTTAAAAATGATTTCCTTCCGAGCTTCTTCAACAATAAACATATACTCACTCAAAATACTTATAAGGGACACACTTTGACTACACACCTTTTATAAATTATGATTTGAAGTTATTTTTGTATACATATACATTTATATCAATAAAGTATATATATATATATATAATATAATATATATATATATATAATTAATAATATTAATATATAATATTATATATATATATTTATATATTATATTATATATATCTCAGTGGCGGCTCGTGGTCAAAATTCTGATTCAAATCAAAATATATATATAGTATATATATATAATATAATATATTATATATATATATATATATATATATATTAGCTAAGTATATTATATAAATATATATAATATATATATTATATATATATATGATATAAATATATAAATATGCTGGTATTTCCAAATAATAAAGCTTATAAGATGATAGGTATAATATATTATTATATATATTATTATATATATAATATATTATTATAATATATATATATATATATAATATATATAATATTATTTATTTATATATATCCTCCCAAGGATTGTTGTGTGGGCGTAATTCAGAGTTCTTTGTGTGGCGATGATGTGTCGAATTGATGGTGTTGTATTGTTAGCTGCTATTGAGCAGCAAGTTTTTGATTTTTGGGGGATGATGTTTTTTTTTCTTTGTATGTGCCGCCTGCTAGCGTTACCTCGGTGTCGCGAGGGGACTGGACAGAGAAGATTGTAGGGTTTGGCAGTTGCTGGGGTTCTCTATTGACTTTTCTACGTCGTTTGTCCTCAGTATCTTATTATAATTCACCTCGCTACTCTCTCCTAATCGTTTTACTGTCTGAGACCCCAGCTAGCCAGGTTCTTTTCAAATAACTTAATATCTCCAACTAAACCTTTTCTATTTCAGACATAATGGTGGAGTCTGTGCCCCTATATACAAATTAGGACACTCCGTTAACACGTTAGAATCTTGGAATCTCCTAATTCAGTTCTGTGGCTAAATCTTTCTCCCTACTACTACCATTATCTTGTTTTTCTACTACTGCTCTAACGGAACAGGTTTTCACCTCCTTTTTGAATATCTTATACTTCTCACGAGAGACCGTTTACTTCTTCCCATCCAAAATGCTCTGAGTCATCTATTTAGGTATTCAAACGTCATACCACACTGATGTGTTGGCTCCTCTTCTATACTTTATGCGTTAGGGTGAGAGGATGCCTAAATAAATCAGCAGTCTTCAACGACTAGGAACTAGTTTAATTTAAGTAAACCTGATCATCTACATACCAGATCGTCCTAAGCAATTCTTGTGAAACTTGATTTATGTTCACCATCTACTTCTTGTCTTCTTCGATATAGGAAACACCATTTTCCTCTTGCTCTAGTCCTGTAACTTCTTGACCATCAAATTTGTAGCTCTTAATTTTAAACGTTTTTCTCCAGCAGAGCTCCACCATGCCCCAAACTTACTTTCTGGCACTTTAATACGGGCTAATTGGGGCGTTGCGTCGTTTCTCTGCTAACTATGCTTGGAGTGAATCTTGCTTTGACCTCGGAGGACCCTTCGGTCACCGCTGAAAAGTTGGGGGCAATCGTCGAGGGTATGAGCGGGTTAATTCCATCTTAACTAAATCTTTTTCTCCACAAACTCCATGGAGAATTCTCGCTCCATTCAGGAGAACATGCAATCTATATATCCTATCACTTACTAATTGACATTCTGCTCGAATCGTTGGCAGGGCTTATTCGACGGCTAAGCGCGCTTCACTTAAAAAGAAAGTGCGTAACAACCTACTGGCTTCTCCTAGTGATAAAAATTCTGCCTCTTGCCAAAGAACATCTCTAATAACTTTTTTTAAATCCTGCCTTTCATCCACTTATTCGCTCTGACGTTCTGTTGCTAACTTCTCCTACTGAAAAGCTAATCTCTTCGGTCTCCCTTTTGTCATCTAATTCTACCCTGGACGATTCCGTATCCCTTCCTCCTGCTTCTCTCCTCTTCAGGTTGCCTTATGCCTTCTCCCGTGATTACGATATCAGGTTATGGATTCTAGTCTATGAGTGGTCAGGAAGCTATGCCCGGATGGCATTCCTCCCCTGTCTTGAGGGAGTGTGCTTCCGAAATGGCGCCTGTCTTATCAACTCATCTCTATCCTTAATACTTGTACATTTCCTCAGTGCGACGGCATAGTCCATATCTCTCTATAAAGGGCAGCCGCTTGATCCTTCTAACTATCGTCCTAGTACTCTCACTTGTATTCTATCATAAGATCTTTGAAACTCTTCTCAACTCTCATTTCCTGGATCATCTGGAGTCCATCCCTTCTTGCAGATCATCAGTATGGCTTTCGACGCTCAACTCAACTGTGTACATACTATCCTATCTACTGATTTATGCGTCTTTCTGGCCCTTAGGACGTTATGAGTCTTGTGTTGTGTTCACTCGATATATCAAAGCTTTGATCGAGTATGGCATGCGTCTCTAACTACTCTCTAAGCTCCCTTTCCTTTGGGTTTCCTCCTTCTCTTTGCTTACTCTTGTCAGTTTTTCTGGTCGCTCCATATCAGCACTCGTTGATGGAGCGACTTTTCCTCCTTTTCCTGTAATCTGTGCGTTTCCTCAATTCTGTGTTTATCGCCAATCTTTCTACTTCCTTAACTTTTTCCGACTCCTTTAAAACCGATCTTCCTCAGTCTTGGACTTCAGACTCTGTTTCACTTCTATGTCCATTATGGACTCAACTCTCCATTCTTCCATCCATTTCAAATCTGCTCCCCTTTGCATCTAGAGTTGCCTCTCGTCTTCAAGCTTCTGATTCTATTCTTCACCTGGATGGATCCCGGTGGGGCTCGCCCACAAACCTGCTGAAATTCAACTTGAAACTCAACTACTTTACTCCCCTCTCAAAAACACCTCCTAATTTTTCTATTCGGCTCTCACGTCTCACCTGTTGACAACATATCATATTTCTTGGTCTTAACTTATAACATGAAAAGATATTTATCTTGTGAAACCTCATATCACAATCTTTGCTAAGGTCCCTCAAAAAGAAACGGGAGTTCTGTTCAGTTCCGGAATTTTTTTCTCTACACAGCTACTCCAGTGTATAAACCTTATTCGCCCTGTTCTGATACTTTCTCACATCTGGGGGCTCGCTCCACCCTTCTATTGACAGAAGTGAGTCTTAAATGCTAGAACTAATAACTTCCCCTACTTTAAACTCTCTGACCCTCTATCTCTGCGACGTTGACGTGCGCACTATCTCTTTTCTTATAGGTAACACCCAATACAACGGTAGAGGCTCAGAGAGTTGGCCACTCGATTTCCACTCCATTGCGTCGCCTCGCAATACAAGAGGTGCCATGCTCTCGCATACATTTGCGTGAGCATTGAAATCCCAGACTCGTTCGTTGTGGTGCCTCGCTTCTTTTCAGCCACTTCTGTTCTGTGAAACTCCTTGCCATTTTCTGTTTCCCTAGTTATTTAATCTTCCTCTCTTTAAAACCCATGTCTGGCACACCTGAGAGATTTGCGTTAGGCTTGGCTTGTGCTTTCCGGTATTTTATTCGGCCCCCTCCTTGAAAAGGCAGCCCGTGATGGTGTTTATCTCTGTATAAAAAAAAAAATATAATATTATATATATATAATATTGATGTATAGTATATATTATATAATTATTATATATATATATATATATATAATAATAATATATTTATAGATATATATATATATAATTAGTATATATATATATAATATATATTTAGTGAAGAAGATATAACTTATCTAGTCTTTACCCTGCACCACTTTCAGTTGCCTAGCACCAGATAATAAGAGTGCTTAAAGCGCGGCGCATTTGATGCGCTCTAAGTCAGTTGAATAGCGTCGATGACATAGTACATTGATCTAACTAATATGAGAGCTTTAAGACCCTCATCGGACCCCTTTTCAACTGGCTTGCACGGCGTCGGAAGCGACAAGTTTAAACGCTCGTATCAAAAATTGTCCCAAAAAAACGGGACAAGTGACAAATATTCAATACAAAATTTCCAATACAGAAAACTATCTATCCAGTAAGAAAGTAAGCTCCATTATAAGAAATTTAATTGGAAAAGATGTGTTGACTTTTTTGTCACTTGCTTCAACGATTCGTTGGATTAATTTTTGCATCGCGGCATAGAAGGGTGTCATAATTGGTCATGTCTATCTTGACCGATTAGGAATTTTAACGCTTCCCAACTTCATGGACCTACTTTATGTTTCTGCCTATTTTCAACCAGAGTTGATTAGAAAATAGACAGATAGATTGATAGATAGATAATAATAGATAGATAGTTAGATAATAATAGATAGATTAGTAGATAGATTAGATAGATAATAATAGATAGATAGATAGATAGATAATAGATAGATAATAGATAGATAGATATTTAGTCTTAATTCTTTATTCCGATTAAACATTGTACATTAAAGTAAAATAAAAATTAAAAAATAAAAAACCAAATACAGTTTAAAAATAATAGAAGTAATGCCTATTAATAATAATGCATATTAAAATAAGGTATCTTCTCTGTCTTGAACATATTTAATCCTTGATTTTAGGATTAAGGTTATTATAAATTAAATCTGCCTCGCATTAATCATTGTAATAGTAGCGCAGAAGGGCCTCATAGTAGTAAAAATCACAGGATATACTCTAAAAATATAATAAATGAGAATAAAAAAACGAAAATGACTGAAGTCTTTAAAAGAAAGCTACAGCCTCTCAAAAGTTAAAATTTCCCATGGCTTCTATATAAAAATTTAACTGCCTCGTGCTGGTTTTAAGCTATAATAGTTCAGATTATGAACGAAAAGACTGAACTAGATAGAGGGCCTGAAATGAGATCTCGAAATGAAAGATCAAAAATGAAAAGTCTATGGGAGTTTTTAACAACTTTGAAGGCTAACTTTGTTCCATAAAAATGTCAGTATTTCTTTTTTTATTCTTCATTATATTTTTTAGAGTATATCCTTGATTTTAAAAAATCGAGGGTGAAGCCCTTTTGTGCTACATTACCTTCTTCATAACCATTTTACCGAAGGCTTTACAATGATACCTGCTTTAAAAAAATAAAGTATTTTTCTAACAAAATAACATGACTTTGTCAAGAACCTAATCAGATAGATTAAATACTACGTAATAAAGAAGATAGATAGATAGATAGATAGATAGATAGATAGATAGATAATAGATAATAGATTTAGACTTACAAAAAATATGATTTAAATGTTGATGAATGCCAAAATTTCTTCACTCTTCATTATTAGTCGAAGCATTGTGCAAATTCACATACTTATAGCGAAAATTGCAGTATTTTAGACACGCAATCGTTTGCTTTGTCATTTCGGAACCAGATTTGTTTGATTTTTTTGTTATAAGCAGAAATAAATTTTTACTTTGTCCTAATCTTTCAAATCTATTAATCCAATAAAATCATGGTTCAGACAATCCTCGGCTTCCAAGGAATCAACTGTTAAAAAAAAAAAAAAAAGAAGTGTAAGCATAACTAAAGTTGCTAAGGATTTCAGTTTATTTAGAGTCCTGTTTATCATGTTTGAATGCAAAAATCTAAAATCCTTTGTTTCATGTGTCCACTGTTAATTAAATAAATCTTTCCTTCATGCTAACTTAAAATTTTGGTAAATGAAACTTAAAACTTGGGTAGAACAAAACAATAAGAAGAAGTTCTAGTTTATCCATAAACGAGTTATATCTAAAACTATTGCTTATTGTTAACGGCCAAAACGGGAAAAGAATGAACTGTTTTTCTCGTTAGTTTTGTGAATCTTATAAGTTTAAATAAAAAATGTTTGGGTGTAGGTGGGTGTGTGGTGGTTAGTTGTGTGTGTGTGTGTTGGTAGTGTGATGGTGTATGATGCTACGACCGATGTCTTAGCGTGTGTATTGATTTTGTTTATGGTGAATTAAATATTAACATAATTAAAGACAAAATGATAAAAATCTCAATTTTGATTTGAGAATATTAAAACTTTTTTTCGATTCAAACTAAAGAGTGCTTTTGTTAG
>JABUQX010060353.1:65000-83357 GCA_015478945.1 Trachelipus rathkii
GTAATTGAGCTAGTGGGGAACTAATAAAATATTTCTCTGGGAATCAAAACAGGTTAGTCTCTCTATTTGCACATTGTTCCTCCCACTAGCACCTTGAAACTTCAGTTTCCACATTGATACGACTTAAAATTTTGCAAAGCTTTAAATATTACTTTTGTAAAAACTTTTAATTGTGTCAGTTTCTAAAGAACATTCCATCGTTCTTGTTTAAAAAACAATGAATGAAAATTTTTACTTTTCCCTACTTAAAATAGAAAACCTGTCGATAAGGCGTTACGCCCTATATGTTATGAAGTTAGTGGTGCTCTGCCCGTGAGTAAGATAGTGTCAACTGGTATAAAAAAAGTGGAAGGAAGAAAGTGCAATTTAATGCTAAAGTGCTAAGGGTTCGAATATTTAGTCTCGAGCTCTCTTTATATTTAATGACAGTTGAAAACTAAAAATCTTTGTTCATGTATCACTGTTAATTAAATACGAATTTCTTTCAAGCTAACTAAAATTTGTGGTAAATTAAACTACAAACTTGAGGTAGAAAACAAGTAGAATCGATTCTAGTTTATGTCCCATAAACGAGTTAAATTCTTAAAACTGATTTTGCGTATTTGTAATCGCGAGTGGTAAACTATGATCATTTGTTTTCTTTTCCAGTCTAGTTATTGGAATGAATCTATAAAGTGTTAAATTTAAAAAAAGAGTGTGTGTGTAGGTGCGTGTAGGTGTGTGTAGGAGGTTGCGTGTCAGTGTGTGTGTAGGTGTGTGTAGTGGTGTGTGTGTGTGTGTGGTAGTTTCCATATTTGTGTGTGTGTGTGTGGAAGATGTGTGTGTGTAGTGTGTGTGTGTGAGTGTGGTTGTGTGTGTGTGTGTGCTTGCGTGTGTAAAACATTTTTTTTTAGGATGTCGTTAAGTCATTAACATTATTTGATGACTAAAAAGTAATATAAATCTTAGATTTTTTGAGAATATTAAGATACCTTTTTTGCTCAAACTAAAAAGAAGCTTTGGTGTATGTATTTAAAAAAAAAAGATTAGTTGAGTCCTACTATACTTTATAGTAATATATATAGTGATTATAGAAATTTATATAATATATATATATAATATATATATATATTATATATATATACAGGTGATATATATATATCAGTATATTATATATATAATATAATATATATATATATTATTAAATATATATATAATATTATATTATATAATGGTGTTTCTCGATATTGGTTCCGTCACATTTTGCTATTGAATGATTATATTGCTCATCACTTAGTGTCTACTCTTATGCCGACCAAGAGACTCCTACGCTTTCTATAATTACTCTTCATTTTTGCGCACAAGATGCTCTACATCCAGCCCGAGCACCAATAACTCTTGCTAGGAAGCTGGCTTTGAACGACTAGCCCTCTGATCCTCTAGAACTTCTAATTGAGTATGCAAAATCATGATTGGTTTCATATAACCGCCCAAAAAACTTTAAACCTTTTGTTTTGTTTATCTACTCCTCTCGACTATGAATCTTTCCATCATACAACGTATAACACAATCTTTTGAAACAATAAACATGTCACAACTCGCCGATCTAATTCTGTCCTTTAAGAATATCCTGAATCGGTCTCACTTTTTATACATGATTCTCTTCCTTCGTCTTCTCTCTCTCCTCGTCTCTAACTACATCGTCTCTCATCTCTCTCTCTCTCCTCTCTCTCTCCTCTCTTCTCATCTCGTGTCTCTCTTCTCTCTCTGGGCTCTTTTTCGTATTGATCTTTCTTGGCAAGGAGCCAGCATTTCGTTCACTTCTAAAGAAAGGTCTAAAGAAATTGGGTCTGTTTCTTCTCAGGACCTTCAGTTATCTTAGTCAGCCATTCTCAGGTTGCTTACCTGCTATATTAAAAGGTGTCATTTTCCCACTGTCATGAAAGTTATCATCTCAACATTGGGGTGTTTAATTCACCACCAAAATCCCTAAAATGGAGCTATAGGGCTTCCGTTTTATCAACTCTTTCTGATTAACTCTCTTTCAGTTTTTTTCCTGCCCTTCGAATTCTACGTCACTCCCTTTAATATTATCGCATTACAACGGACCATCTGGCTCTTTCTGAACCCCCACTCCTCTACTCTCTCTCTCTCACTCATCTCTCTCTCATGACTCCTCTCTCTCATCAATCTCTCTTCTCTCTCTGCTCGTCTTCTCTCTCTTAACTCTCTCTCTCTCTTATACAACGAGACAACTACGCTCTTCTGAACTCTCTAAAGTCGCTACTCATTTCATGAGGAAGAACTCGTTGACTTGCAAAGATTTTCTAAATTAATCCGAATGTTATGCTTGTATAACACTAATCCTAATCTCCTCATTAACCCCAATCAGTAGACTTAGCCGATCTATGCTTCAATATTTTCAGGTGTTCCACTAGTAAAGTCTTGAAACCCATTTCCTTCACCTATTTTTTCATACTTCCTCATCAGATATAGCACCATTTTCCAAAGCGTCGTTGATCGGGGGCCATTTCGTTCCTTTATCAATTGGCCTCTATTTGTAGGAGAATATGATATAAATGAATATATATATATATATATATAATATTACTATTATATATATTCTATACTATACTAATGTATATCTGACTATATATATATATAATATATTATTTGCTATAATATACTTATATAATTATATATTTATTTTTAATATATATATATTATTAGTATATACTATTAATATGAATATATTATAAAGGAGAGAGATGGTAGGACAAATCTCATAAATAATCTTCTCTAACGTAAAATTTATTAGAACCAAAAATAACTATTTCAAATGAAATAATGTGAAATCGACATATATATAAATCTAAAACCCCAAGGTTAAAAGGACAATATTTAATTTTGTTATTTCTATTGTTTCTACCTACTCACAATATATTTATTTTTACACATTATTATTTAATTTTGTGATATGCGTAAAAAATTACAAATGTAACCCACCTCAACATCAATAAAAAATAACCCTAAGTAGTCTCAGTCCTTTTACACCTCTTGTAAAAAGTCTCCCCGTTACATATTATTTTCGTTAACTTACATAATCCTCGTGAACAAGGTGAGGTGATTTAATATATGAAAAACATTTTTTTTTTTCAATATGTTATTCTTAAAAAATGACTCATATTCTTAATATATCTCTGCCTTGAAACTTCTTAGCGTCCAAAGAAACACATCTATGGTTAATACAAATCTCCTCTTATCGGTTGGATGCTTTTTAAACATAGTAAGTATAACAACATTCGTTCCTTTAAGGGTACACGTTAGCATTCATAAGAGAGAAATTCTCAACTATTTCAAAGACATCAAAAGTAAAATATTTTTATGATTACAGGTAACCTATTGTAAATTGAAATTTATGAAAAAAACAAACCAATAAGAAATGTTCGTTTAATCTGCAACAAGTCTTTAGGGTGAAGAGCAGGAATATCTTTTTTTTTCTCGGGACAATTTACAACAATAAAAACTGCACAAATACAATCTCTTTAATGTTTCATAGATATTTCAATTTTTTTTGCAACCATAGACATACTTTCCAATTTAAGGAGCCAATTTAGTGTGGTAATAAATTGTAGTTAGACACCTTATTTGGAAATTTGTTTTTTTTTTTAATCAAAAAAATTTTTTATCAATCTCTGAAACTAGTACTTTTAACAAATTTGACAGAGAATATTCAACCAAATGGCATGACACCCAACCTCACGTTTCTACCAAAACGTTTAATAATTACGTTCCAGTTTGTTAATACCGATTTACATATCGAGTGAGAGCTTGATACTAAAATTTTGGTGAGGATAATAAAATCTGTTCCGTTTTTGTTTCTAAGTGATTTTTTTTATTATCTCACGTTAAGGAAAAGATTATCATGATAGAAAAGACACACAAATAAAATTTTGTGAAAATTTTTTTCTTTCTTTATATAGACCTAGTTTAGAAAATATGAAAAATTTATTCTCATGAATAATAATACTATATTATCTAACTATAATATTACTCATTATTGTTACCTTTCATATGTAATATTTTATATTATATTTGATATTAATATTATATTAACTTACTACATAAACAATTATAATATATAAATATTTTAGTTATATCGTACTTATTACAGTCGCTTATGTTATATATATAATTATATATAATATAAATATATTATATAATATATTATATAAATACATAAATTATTAACTATAAAGAATTAACCTTTAATTATATAAGTATGGCTATATATATATAAGTATATATACCTTATATATTAGGTAATATATTAAACTGAAATACTATAATTTTATATATATTATATATTATATATATTTTCACTCTATATAATGTTGGTACCTTTCTAGTATTCGTATAGGTATATTTGTCTAATTAATTTCTCACTATTTCTCACTCATAGGAATATATAATACTGTATATATATATATAATTACAATGACATTCAAATAAATAAGTATTCTTAAATATTATATATATATATATATATATATTATACTATATATATATTAGTTATATATATATATATATATATATTATATATATATATTAATATATATATATATACTATAGATATTAATATATATAAATATTAATATTATATTATATATATATTAATTATATATTACATATATATTATATATATAATATATATTATAATATTATATTAATATATATATATATATATATATATATTACTATAATTATATTAATTATAAGTATTATATTATATTATATGATATATATATTATATATAGGTTCCATAAGCAAACCTTCTATTGATGTTAAAATAAGTTACATAGTTTCAAAGCTTAAGTGATGTCGAAAAGCAGAGTGACTGGATGAAAACTGTTCGATGATTGTCTTCTTTTATGAGATGAGGCGAGATCGAACTAGTAGTAAAAGCCGCCTGTACCATTTGGTCAACGGCGACGCCTTTTGCAATGGTTCGGTCCTGGGAGCTGAGTGAAATTTTTTTCGTTTATTATTGCAAAATTTCTCACAACGAGCCATTGTTGTAGCGCGATGGACGCGCGTATTCCTCTGTACTTTTGGTCGGCTGCTCCTTAAACCCATGAGCACCCTGAAAAATGTCGTTGTATGACCCAGAGGGGGTTCCAACTCCACACCTCTGTGAATTATATATGTAGCGAGTTTAAAGCAAGTGTTAATCGAAGCATGAGATTCGAAACTTCCGAGATGACTTCATTTTTGTAGGCGCATCGGAACTAGTGGTAGAGGCCTCCTGTACATTGCTCTAACGTGCAGACGTTAGTTTGTCGATGGTTCGAGTCCTGGCGCGAGTGAATTTTTTCGTTCATCTATATCTATTGCTCAATATTTGATAGCAACAAGTCCACATATTTGTTGCGCATTCGCATTCCTTGCTATTGATCGGTTTGTCTACTGTAACACTAATGAACACCCCTGGAAAGAATTGCCTGTGTAGCCCATCAGGGGTTCCAACTAATCCTTCTGGTATTTAAATAAGTATTGAGTTTCAAAAGCAGTGATATGAAGCAGTGAAGATTGAAACTTTGAGATGCCTTCTTTCTGGTTAGGACTCGGATCGGACTAGCTGGCTTAGAGCCACCTCTACCATTGTCTAAACGGCGACGCATTCTGTACTGATGGAGATCGATTCTTGTCGCAGTGAATAACTATTTTTTGTCTTTATATTATTTGCAAATTGTTCGCAACAAGCATTCCTTGTATGCGTCATGTCTCCCTGGTGCTCCATTGAACTTTGGTCGGTTGCCATCCTTGATAATCCAGGAGCACTCAGAAGAATGCCGTTAGTAGCACCCACAGCAGAGATTTCCATCACCCTTCTGTGAATTTAGGTAAGTGTCGAGTTTTTACTTTAGTACTTTCCATACTGAAGCAGAATGAGATTTTGAATACTTTTCCACGTAGATACACGTTACTTTATTTATAGGGGGGCGACTCGATAATTATTAGTGGTCAAGCCTTATCTTTATATTGTTATAACGGCGACGCTTTTGTCGATAGTTCGAGTCCTGGCGCATGCTGAATTTTTATTTTGTATATTTGTTTCTATGTATTTCAAATTTGTCGTAAGAAGCATGTTTGTGCGCCTGATTGGCTTTCTCTTTGACCTGGATCACGGTTGGTTCCTATGTTTACCCGTATCATCATGAGAACCCACTGAAGAATGACGTGTTAGCTCCTATGAAGGTTGTATCAATCCATCCTTCTGTGGATTTTAATAAGTATTCGAGTTTAGCAAAGCTCAGTAGAATCGAAAGCAGAAAACTTAAAACTGTAAAGAAAATATACCTTATTTTTCTGGTAGAAAGAGCGTTTGTCTTGATCTACTGAATAGTGGTTTAAACCTCTTGTTAAGAATTGTTCTAGCAGCAACCGCTGTTGTCGATGGTTTCGGAAATTCCTGACTCGCCAGATACGAGTGAAGTTTTCTTCGTTCTTATTAACTGCAAATTTGATCGCAACAAGCATGTTTGGTGCCCATATCTACGTGCCTGTCTGCTTTTGGTTGGGTGGCTCTGTTGAACACCGGGATCAAAACTATTAGAATGCTTTTTTAGCCCCAGCAGGGGTTCAATTGACCATTGAATGTATTGAAATAAATATCGTAGTTAGCAAAGGATGATATCGAAGCAACTCAGAAATTTGAATAAACTTCCTAGATGCTCTATTTTCTGGTGGAGCGGGATCAGCATTCATTAGTTGGTAGAGACTCCGTCAATTTGATCTAAAGGCACGACACTCAGCTGTAGTCAATGTTCTCTAAAGTCCTGGCGCGTAGTGAAATTATTTACTTCCAGTCATTTTATTAATGCAAATTGTGTATTCGCTACAAGACATGTTTGTGCCAATGTCGGCATTATTGTGAACTTTGAACATACGTTTTGCTTCCTTGTAACAGAGACCCAAGAAGAATATGCCGTGTGCACCCAGCAAGGGCTTCCATTTAACCTTTCTAGGGATTTAATTCACAGATATACGTATGTTTCATATTCACAATGATATCACGAATCAGGAATATGAAATGTAAAGAGATACCTTATTTTTTTTGTGGTGTCGGATCAGGACTAGTGGTGGAACTTCCTGTACATTGGTCTATCGTTGGAAGCGAACTGTTGTTTGACGGTTCGTGAGATTCCTGTGTCGTGAGTGAATTGCTTATCTTCGTCTTATTATTGCAAATTTATCGCAAACAAAATGATGTTCCCATGTCGCGTGGCCTGACTTTGGTTGGTTGCTCTGTAACATGGGAGAGCGAAACTAATTTCAGGAATAGCTGTGTGTAGAACCAGTTAGGGTGTAACAAGCACCTTCTATGATTTAAATAAAGTACCGTTTCAAGCAGTGAATATCGGAGCAGAGGAGACTGAAATAAAAACTGTTCCGACGATATACCTTTTTTCTAAGTTCGAGTGTGATGACCCTACTAGTTCGAGTTAGAGCTTCACTGTACACTCTGTTCTGAATGGGGAGACGCTGTTGCGATGTTCGAGTCCTGCGCGAGTGAAATTTTTCATATATTCAGTATTGAAAAATTATTATTTCTGCTACCACGAGCAATAGTACTGTGTACCCATATCTGCCGTGGCTGACTTTCGTTTGGTTGCTCCTTAGTAACCAGGACACCTATCAAAATGCCGTGTAGCCCCAGCGGAAGTTCTCTATATCTATACTTCATATCTGTACCTCTTAATCTCCAGACCATAGTCTCACGTACTCTGATACTTTTAGCACAGGTATTAGCATTCACCGTCAAGTTAAGAACCTAGCACCACTCAAAGACTTATTCCAATCTATTGCATTCTACTAAGGATTTAAGTTTGCGACCACACACTCATCTGGCGCGCGATAAACTGTTTTTCTACTCCAGAAAAAAACTATTATATACGGAACAAAATTAACGCAGGAAATCCGGCTCGTTTCCGACTGTCGGTATCCGGCATCCAACTTAAGGTTTCTGCACTTATTTGAACATTGTTCGCCACGTCTGTCCTCTGGCAAGAAATTTTTCATCTAAAAAAATCATTTTCTTGAAAAAAATTATAAACAGGATCGGCTCTGACACTCCCGGACTATACCTCTGGGTTCCGACTCCTGGATTTCCGAATCCGACTTAAGGTTTTTTGAACTATAATTATGAAAAAAATTTTGTCAGCAGAGCTGTCTATGGCAATACTATTTTTCAACTAAAAAATATTTCTGAAAAATATTTATAACGCAAGATCCCGGCTCCACGGATTCGGAGACTCCGGATTCCTCGCTCAGGATTCCGGATCCAGCATAAGGTCTCCTGCAGTATTGATAATTGTTGATAAGCAACAATTTTCTTATCACTAATTATATTCACTCCTAAAAAAATATTTTCTTAATAAAAAAAATATTATCATACCCAGGAACCGGCTCCGGCTTTCTAACAACTCATTTTTATTTGGTTTTGCTCCGGATTCGGATTCCGGATCAACTAAAGTTTCTTACTAATTTGAAAATTGTTCAAAAGTTTCTGGCATAACATTTCGCCTAAAAAAGATATTTTTTTAAAGAAATTAATACCCAGGGACGGCTCGAGCTCCTGATCATCACAGGCTCGTCCAGTCGGCTTACGGCTTACGGCTTCGGCTTCAGTGTGTCAGCTTCGGATCTGACTAAGGTTCTGCACTTATTTGAAAATATTTGTTCAAGCATTAATGTTCTATAATCAATACAAAAATCTAATTGTTTCACTCAAATAAGGAACAAATATATTCGAAAAAAAGATCATACTACGGCTCCGACTTTCGACTCTCCGGTCATCGCGCACTCCGAATCATGGATGCCGATAAGGATTCTGGAAAAGCCATAGGTGCTAAAATAATATATGTCTATGAGTCAAGTAAATATTCATCAAAGACAAATTATTCTCTTGAAAAACATTTATACCAAGGTATAAGGATCGCATATGCCATGATCCGAGAGAATACCGAACCCCGACTAAGGGTTTTGCACTGTGGTTTTGAAATTTGTTCCTCAGAACGTCTTTCTCTCACTTAAAATTATTTGTCGACTTTAAAAAAGATATTTTCAGATGAAAAAAATTCATCACAGGGCGTTCCGGCTCTGACTCACAGCTCCGTGGGTAAAATACATCCAGCTACTAACTTCACTTTTAAAAATCGGCTTCGATCATGAATAGGGTTTCTGAACACTAATATTAAAAAATTGTCAGTATACGTTATTTTTATGGCAATAAGTTTCTTCACCTAAAAAATATAATTTTTTTATTTTAAACATTCATACCAGGATCCCACGGTCTCCGGTCTCCGGATGCCGTGATCTGACTAAGGTTTATGAACTATGTTGAAAATTGTCAGTGCACTTCTATCTAATTCAATAAAATTTGTCACCTAAATAACCACCATTTTTTTTTAGAATAATAAAATCATACTCTGGCTATAACCGACACCATCTCGAACTTTTGCAATCCGGCTCCCGGCTCCGACTCCAAAATCCGGATCCGATTAAGGATTCAGCACTATTTGAAAATTGTTCAGCAAGTCTTATGGCAATAGATTTTTCATCTAAGAAAATTATTTTTTGAAAAAAATTGTAAATACCAGAATCACCGTCTCGAATACTGATGAATTCGTACCTGACTTGGGTTTCTAAGACAATATTTAAAAAAATTGATGTCAGTATCGTCTGCTGGCAATTAAATTTTACCTAAAAAATAAATATTTTTCCGAACAAACAAGATTTCATACCCAGGTTTCCCGGCTTACTGGCTTCCGGCTCCGTGCATACCAGAGCTCTCGGACTCCGCTTACACTTTATCGGAGCTTATCACGGATCGTGACTAAGGTTGTTCACTATTTGAAAGCTTAGAGTTTAGTGCGCGGACACGACTTGTCTTGGCAATCAAATATCTTTCATCTAAAAATCATTTCTACTGGAAAAAAAAAATTTTAATACTTATGGTCCTTCCCATCTGACTCTTGGCTCTCCGCCCTACGACTCCGGATCCGAATCCGACTATAACTCCCGCTCCGAATCCTAGATAACTGTTCAGCACGTCCTCTGGCAACAAATTTTTCATTTATGAAAAATATTTTTCCTTATAAAAAATTTATCCAGTGAATCCGGACTCCGAATCCGGCTTACTTCACCACTCTTCCCGGATCGGATTCTCAAATAAAGGATTCTGCATTATTTGAAAAAATTGTTCAGCACTTTTATCAATTGACAATAAATTTTCACCTTAAAAAATTATTTTTCGAAAAATAAGATCAAACTCTACTTGGCATCACGTGCTCTCAACTTCTCTGGCTCCACATCAGCTCTCAGCTCGCTGAGCTCCGGGATCCGGATCCGTTTACTAATCAGAATTTTATTTTAGCACCTTATTTGTGAAAACTTTGTTATCAGTATATAGTACTTCTCATGCATTAATTATATTTCACTAAAAAATATGATTTTTTGAATTAAAAATAATTAAATAATACTCCAGGCTTCACGGTCTCCGGCTCGGCTCGCGGCTTCAACAACTCCCGTACTCCAATTAATATCTCTAATGAGAGCGATTAATGACGTTTTACTTATATTTATATAATAAAATTAATTCTGATACTGTACTTGCATGGACATTTAGATTTTTTCATCTAAATAATAATATTATTTTTAGAAAAAAAATCTACCAGGGATCCGGCTCCTCGGACTCCGGATCCGAGGATCCGGTCCGAATAATGTTTCTTACTATTTGAAAATTGTTCAACAGTATCTATCAAAAAAATTATTCTTTTCGAAAAAAATCATTACTCTGAGCTCGGCTCCGCTACCGGCTCCGGCTCCTCGGCTCCGGCTCTAGACATCGACTCCGGTCATCTTACTCCGGTATACCGGATCCGGATCCGACTAGGGATTCCGCACTATTTGATTAAAAATTATTCAGCACATCTTCTGCCAATTAAAATTTTTCATGCTAATAAAGTAATTATATTTTGGATGTGAAAAAAAAAGATATACCTAGGGCTCCCGGCGTCTGCGGACTCGGCTCCGGGCTCTGGCTCCGGCTCCCACTCCGGGCGTCCGGCTACCTGCATCGGCTTCATATTAGTTTATTGAGATCTAGAGTTAAAATCTCGTGAAGAATGAGCTTAAGAGGTAGAGAATGTGGAGAAAAAATAAATTAAATTTCATATAATTAATAAAATAAGAAGCACTCGTGGATTTTTACTAGACTGAGGAATTGATAAAATTATATTTTAACTCACAACCTCTCTAAAAAAAATTTCGTATCTAAAAAGACTATGATAGTGAGATATCGTTAACAAGAACATTACACCATGATGATTTCAGAAGGTATATTCTTTCTACGTAATTTAGATATAATAGAAAAAAAAAATGTTGTGTAAAGACTTGGAAATTTTGCTTTCAAAATCAAAGAAAGAATCTGATTTATTGGTGTCTCCCCTTTTAAGGACAAAGTTTAAAACAATAAAAACACTGACAAAAGATGTGAGAAAAAATGCCCAAGTCTTTCTATTCAGTTTTTTTAAATAAAAGAACGAAAAAGAATGAAAGAAAAAAAAAATATGAAACTAAATATTTGAAGGGCTCTTTCACATCGACACCACATGTCTCCAGGCCGTTAGTTAAATAATGCCCCGCTTTAATATATATAATGCATAATATATTTGCTTGGTCACAAAAGAGACTTAAATAAACCATTTCCCTCTCGCTCACTTTAATGTGCCGATAGGCTCATAATAAAACCTTTTTACCAACACTCCGTTGTTATTGTCTTGAGTGTGATAATAATTCAATACATGAAAAAACATGTTAAAATTACACACATGTAATAGAAGATAGTAACATATTGTTTCAAATACTTTACTATAATGTTTCTGAGAAATATGATGTCTAGAAACTTTAAGTATGCATGTCTATCTGAAATTAATGTTTGATTATTATAAACAATCTTAGTCGTTCTGCACAAATGTATTTACAGGACTTTACAATTGATTAAAACCTTATTCAAAGATTAAAAAATGTTAGTGCCTTCCACGAGCTCTATAATATCACAACAAAGAATAACATATACTACTTGCATAATCACATTCAAATATAGCACACTCACTTGTCATAAACACCATTACAGATAGTAATTGTTTCATTATTTAAACTTTAAATAACTTCAATTAAATTTATATAGAATATTATATGTGAAATTTAATTTAATTTTATAATATATATATTTGAACACTCTAATTACAATTTTTTTTCTTATATTAAACTTCAAAATATTAATTTATTATATAATATTATATTATATATTATATTATATATATATAAATTATATATTATATTATATATTATATATTTTATATTTATAGTATCTCAGTGTCCGGCTCGTTGAATCTCAAACTTGAGTAATCTCAAAAATCTCAATGATTATTTATATATATATTATATATAATTACTTATTAATATTATATATTAATTATAATTATATATTATAATTATAATATTATATTTAAATATTATATTATAATTATATATTTTAATATATATTTATATTATATTTATATTATAATCTTATTTAATATTATATATTTATATAAGTTATATATTATATATTTATTATAATTATTATTATTATCATAATATTACCCTGACTCTACACCATGGTGTCTTCTGGAGAGATTATTTAATTTTTAATTATACTTATATATATTATGTTTTATGTTATTTTTTCATAATAATATAATATTTATTTTAATATTAGTAGTCTTATATATTTAATATAAATAATAATATATATTATTATATTATAATATGATATATATTATTAATAATATTACATAATATATAATATAATAATTAGTATTATAATATAATTATATATTTAGTACCCATTATGATAATTCGTCCAAATCCATTTTTTCGTTATTTTGGGTAGATCGTTAATTCATGAGGGATTCTTTATTGGTGTGGGTGTGTATTTGGTTCTCGATTGTGTCGATAAGTTTTTGATTTATGTAGAGTGCTGTCAATGTTTGATTAAAGGATAATAAAATCTTGACAGAGAAGATTGTAAGTTGAGTGTGGCGGCGAGGCATGGATGGTTACTCTATTAGACTTTTAAGAACGTTTCGTGGCACTCAGAAAGAATCTAACCATGAATCTCTGTGAGAATTTACCTTCGCTATACTCATTCTACCTATACGTATTTATTACTGTATCTGGATACCCAGCTAGCCAGGGATTCTTTTTCATAAATCAAATAATATCTCAAACTAAACGCCTTTCTATATAATTTCAGACTAATAATGATGGCTCCTGTAGCCTATTATAAAACATTAACCACTTCCGTTGAATCATCGTCTTAGAGAATTTATGGAAGTCTCCAAATTTCGATGTTTCTGTGGCTTAAAAAATCTTTTCTCCGCTACTACTACCATAATATTCTTGTGTTCTGCTACTTTGCTCCCCTAACGGAACAGATTTTCAGTCCTTTTTGAAATATCTTACTTAATTAATAGAATTGAGACTGTTACTTCGTCCCATCCAAATGCTGAGATCAAATATTTAGGGGATTTCAACGTTCATACCACTGAGTGGTTGGCTCCTCTCATAGGATGCAGGAGGAGAGAGAGGCCAAGAGGAGATGGGAGTGACCTGGACAGTTAATTAAAGACCTTACACACATACCAGATCGTCCTAACCAATTCTTGAACACGCTTGATTTATGTTTCACACTACTCCTTCTCGATATAAATACACCATTTTCCTCCTATCGGTAAGCTCTGACCACAATCTTGTAGCTCTTAATTTTTAAAACGTTTTCTCCAGCAGCTCCCCCATGCCCCAAACGTACTTTTTGCACTTTAATCGGGGCTAAGTTGGGGGGCATGCGTCGTCTTATGTCTAAACTATGTTGGAGTGAATCTTGCTTTGACTCGTGAGACGCTTCGGTGACCGCTGCGGAGAAGGTAGGGGCCGTATGTGCGTTGAAAAGGTCAGAGCGGGTCTATACATTCATTTTCATACTCACTCATCTTTATCTTCACAAAATCCATTATGGTTCAGATTGGGGATTGTCTCGCTCCATTCAGGTGGTATTGCATATCGTGGGCATGTGGAAAAAAACATCTCGATTCTCTCTTTATCCAACTTTACTTTAATTTATTCATTCCTGCTTCGAGAGCCTTGCAGGTGCTATTTATTCGACAGGGCCTTGAGCGCGCGGTTCACTAATATAAGAGAAAAAGTGCGGAATCAAACCTACTGTGCTCTCCTATGTGATAAAAAATTTCTGGCGCTCTTGCCACAAAAACATCTACTTAAGATAAAACTTCAGTATTGTTACAGTCTGCCTTTTCCTCCGACTATATCGCTCTGGACGGGTTCATTGTAGCATAAATTACTCCTATCTAAAACGATAGCTAAATCTCTTTCAAACTGATTTCGCGCGCCTCCTAATTTGTCTATCATCTAATCTCACCATGGACGCATTTCACGCTCTCTATCACACACATCTGGTGCGTTCTCTAAAACCTTCAAGGTTTCCTAAGCCTACTTCCAAGTAGATTAACTGTGCCAAAACATCTTGTCATTATCAGAGTTTATGGATCGTAGAGAATCTATGTGTGTCAGGAAGGTAGACGCGCCGGATGGCTGTTGCCTCCCCACTGCTCGTTGTACCTGAGGGATGTGTGCTCCGAAGCTGGCCCCTTGATCTACGATCAAACTCTATTCTCTATGGCTTAACTTGTACATTCTTCCTCACGTAGTGCTGAGGAAAGCACGCGCATTATGCTCCAAACCAAATCACCGAAATAGGGCTCAGCCAGCTCGATCCTCTGTACTATCTCTATAGTCTCGACTTAGTATATCATATATATCATAAGATCTTGTGAAAAGCTAGATTCTCAACTCTCATTTCCGTGGGATCATCTGGTCTCTTTCCCATGTCTTATACAGATTTCATCTCAGGAGTGGTGCCTTTTCGTGACGCGTCGAGGTGCAAACTGGGTGACCATTCGACTAATCCCATATTTAAATGTATGATTCATTGCGTCTTCTGGCCTTCGCGCACATTATGGAGGGAGTCAATATGGGTACGGTGGCACTCACAAGTATATCTAAAGGCTTTTGATTCGAGTATGGGCATGGCGTCCCTTACATCTATCTTAACTCCTTCTTTGGTTCCTCCTTCTCTTTGCTTCACTTATTGTCAAGTGTTTTTCTCTTGGTCGCTCACATATCGAAGACTCGCTTTGATATTAGGAGCGGACTTCTTCACCTCCTTTCCTGTTAATTGGTGGGTGTATTCCTCAAGGTTCTGTTTTATTCTTTAAACTTTATTCTTGACTTTTCATCAACGATCTGCTCAGCATGTACTTCTAACTCTTGTGTTCCAACTCTATATGCCTCGATGACTCAACTCTTCCATTCTTCCTATCTCATATATTCATAAAATCTGCTCGTTCTTTATATTAGGATCTAGCAGTTGCATTCAGTACTTGAGGCAATATATGTTTGTGACATGTTCTTGCGACTGGATGTCATTTCCTGCGATTGTTATCGTCACAACCTTGTGAAATTTCAACTCTCTTTGCACGAATCACTATACTGTTATACATCAACTCTCCTCTCAATACATCATCGTCCTTTAACTTCTATTTTTTCGGACGTCATACTAACGCGTCTCAAACCTGTTGGACACATTGAGACACTTCATTTGCGTGTCTCGAAACAATAATACAAAAAATTATCTGGAGAGAAAACAGCTCCTATATCACAACTCGGATAGGCTAAATGAGTGGCCTCCAAAGAAAGTGGGTAGTTCTGTTCTCCATAGGGTTGCTGGGAATTTTTTTTTCTGTCTACCCACAGCTCTCCAGTATGTTAAGGGCCTTATTCGCCCTTGTTTGGATTACTGTTCTTCACATCTGGGGGGCTCCGTCTCCACCCTTCTATTGGACAGAGTTGAGTCTAAAGCTAAAGGACTAATAAACTGTCCCTATTTTCTAACTCTCTTGACCCTCTATCTCTGACGACGTGACGTTGCGCACTATCTCTTTTCTATAAGGTACTTACAACGGTAGAATGCTCAAGGAGTTGCCACTCGCATCCACCTCCATGCGTACGCGCTACTCTACGCAATATCAAAGGGGTGTCTCATGTCTCGCATGCATTATTGCGTGGAGCATGAAATCCCAGACTCGTTCGTTGTTTTGCCTCCTTCTTTTCAGCACTTTCTGTTCTGTGGAAAAACTCTTTGCCATCTTCTGTTTTTAGCGCTACTGATATTTGAGATCATTCCTCTCTTTGATAAATACCTTGATTAGTCCTGCGCACACCTAGAGAGATTTGCGTTAGGCTTGGGCTTGGGGGGGCTTTCCGGTATTTTATTTTCTGCCCCCCTCCTTGAAAAGGGCCCCAGCCCGTGAGTGGTGGTGACAACTGTATTAAAAAAAAATAAGAAACAAAATATATATATTATATATTAATAGTTATTATATTGTAATATATTATATATATATATAATATAGTAGTGTATAATATATATAATAGATAATAATATAGTAATTGAAAAATGTAATACTATATATAGAATATAATTAGATATATATATCATATATATATCATATATATATGAATAGGAAATAGTATTATATATATATATGAGAATGAGAGAAGAATGATAAACTTTCTATGTTCTTTACCTGCACAACATTCTGAGTCTGTCCGTAGGCACCAGACTCTCAAGGAGTGATACAGCGGTTCGGCATATGAAAGCACGGATCACTAACAGTCAGTTATCGAATAGTGTGTCAGTATGTAATAGTACATATTGAAATCTAACGCATATATGAGATGCTTTTTTAAAGACCTTCATCGGACTCCTCTTTTAAACTGGCGTGGCTACTAGGAGATTCTACGGAAAAGCGACTAAGTTATTGATAAGCGTTTATTCGTGTAAATTACATTCTCACACTATGAATGTTATAGACGCACAAAAAAAATGGGACAAGTTGACAAATGTGATCTCATAGCAAAATGTTCCAATAACAGGAAAGACATTAATATATCAGTAAGAATGAAGTAGTACTCCATTATAAGGAATATTAATGGATAAGCAGAAATTTGAGTACTTAACTGTAAATTCTTTGTCTAACTTGCACGTTCACAACCACTTCGCTTATAGCTAAATTCTTTAGCATCTCGCTATAAAGTGTACATTATATGGGTCATGTCTTCCTTGACCTTATTGAGGGAATTAAATCGCTTACCCTCAACTTTTTCTGAACATTATTTCTCACGTGTTTCTGGCCATTTTCCATCAGTAGTTTAGGATATAGAATAAAGAAAAACTATATCAATCAATCAATTACGATAGTTAGATAGATATATAAGAATAGAAATTAGATTAGATAGATTAAGTATAGTCGCAACTAGATAGATAGAGTGGATAGATAAGATATGATTGAATAGAATAGATACAGATTCCCAGTATTCAGATATAAGTGCAAATTTAGTGTCTTTGAGTTCTTTTATTCCGTTAAACATTTGTTAACATATTAGAGACAATAAAATAAAATAAAATAAAACACAAAGAACTCAGGTGAGAAAAATTAACATAGGACAAATGAGTTCATTAATTAATAGCAGCCATATTCACACAAGAGGGTAAACGATGCTCTATGTTCTTGGATGAATGTTATTGATTTGTAGTTTTTAGGCCATATTAGCGACATCAAGTTTGTTTATCTATTAAATAAAATCCGAACACTATTGATCTTTTATAGGTAATAGTAGCGCAGAGGGCCTTCAGATATTTATAAAATCACAGGATATACTCTTAAAAAATGAATAAGCAAGATAATAAAACAAACATAGAGTTGGAAGTCTTTAGGCTAAGTTCTAATAGCTTACGCATGACCCCTTAGACTCCACCTCCACTCTTCCCAGAAATTTGTTTAGTCAGTAAAAAAAATATTCAGTAAAATATTTCGTGTTGATGACTTTGATCTATACAATTCTCAATTGGAAACATGCGAAATCAAAATGAAAAGATCATTAGTGGTAGTTTATGCAAATGGAAAGAAAAAATTTAACGAGACTCTTAAAAAAAAACATGAAGAGTCATCGAACCATTGTGAGTGTGTTTAGATCATTTCCTACAAACATTGAAAACCCGGAAGTGTTTTGCGAAAAACTTACGAAGCAACATGAAGAGGATGTACTGCAGAATAGATGTTGTATGAGGAAAGTTTTTAACGTTATGTTGTGCCTCATACGTCGTGGCGTCCTTTTCAGATGGCAATATGA
>JABUQX010060354.1:0-25127 GCA_015478945.1 Trachelipus rathkii
AGTAAGATATATGATCAAAACAAGTATGCTATGAGGGAGAGCTTAATGGAGACTCAATAGAAGACATAATGAAGTCAATTTTTACAGACTGTGTATAGCCCTATATAGAGCATAAAGAATTCTATCAATGCAATAGCTTATTGATGATACCCCATCAAGTGCTGAGCCGTACAAGTTACTATTTACGACATAAGTATGATAGGAATTTGAAAAAGAATAGAATCAATTAATTAGAGAAACGTAAATGGGGCATCTATATGTTCTCTACGTCGCTTAATCAAAAGTACAGATCACAGTTTTCGATGTACACACAGAAAAAGGAACTGGAAAAATAAAAGAGTAAAATTGGAGATAGAACAACATTTTGAGCCTTAAAAAATATAAAAAGGAAAAAAAAAATTTAATCGAAGTCTTCACGATCCTGCATACCCAATAAGAATACGACATCAGACTATTATTATTATTCATCATACAAGTTTAGTCCCAAGTATAATATATATAAGTATTAATTTCTACAATAATACTATTGAGGACTAGCCAAAGGCTAATTTAGAGCATAGATTAAATAATATATATAAGCCTGATGGAGATTGAGATGCTTACATATATATAACAAACGGTGTTAATTACAATAACATCCCAGATAAAGACGGAGCTATTTCATATACTCAAGACTTGTCATTTAATCGTTATATGTGAAGATATGCACGGAGCAATCAGCTATTTATGTATAAGGTCAGAGCGTCACGTAAGAATTCTAGGATGGAATACAATTGATGTCTGAGAGATACTTATTAATTTGACGATAATCAATTAATGTATCATATATCTTCCAGACCTTGAGCGCGAGCATTAGGTATAGCAATACGAATCTCACGCTTGAGACTGAATACTTCAATAAAAAGTACTATCCAAGAGGAGAGGATACAACCAATCAGTAGTCCGAACGAAGTATGACGAGTTCGCCTCGTCTAGAGTTGATTGAGAAGATTTTTTAAGGTCATTTAATTGGCAAGTTATTATAGAATTCAACTAAAGGATATGTATAACATGAAGACATAATTAGTTAATCAAATTAAAAGATACACAGAGCCACCTAGAATATATAAGCAAGATAAGGTCTTTCTATTAGGTGAGCTCACTGGTTACTAACTATAAAACAAGGGCGGAATTAATCGGTACAACGAAATTATAACTCAAAATTGCAATTAGTACGTTTTCGCACACTTAGAACTTCAATCTGAACAAAGAACAGGTAGACGAGAACCCACACGAAGAATTAAAGGACTGAGCAACCCTTCATCACATCTCTCCAACTAGACGCGGTCATCATTAGAACGAAGACGAAAAGAAGCTTTAGCATATAGCGAGACCTTCCAAGAGACCCCACATGAAGGAGCACAGCAAAAGTACATTAAGAATCAACCCAAGACTTACACACACCGAAGTCCAGGCTGAGAGGACTATGCGAACAATCCCAGACTCTATCTTCTGACAATCTCGAGCGAGAGACGGCATACCCGTCCTCACACTACAAGACGACGAGGAATTCTCCATCCCGATTGCATAATGGGAAGTAAGAAGTTGTCTGTAACACAGCAGAGAGGTATTCAACTTTAGAGAAGGAGGCATTAGCGATCGTTATGGGCATCAGAAATTCGAGCCATACCTCTACGGGAAGGAATTTATCCTTCAGTCCGACCATAGACCGCTGACGGCTATGAACAAGAAGAGGTATGAAAATAATAGGATAATGAGATGGTCTTTATACTTGCAAAGGTTCAGATTTATCCTAAATCATATAAGTGGGAGAGATAATGTCATAGCCGACTATCTCAGTAGGTCGTATGCCGAAGATACTTTGGTTTCATCATCAGAAGTCGCTACTGAAGAAGGAGCACTATGTAAATGAAACCAATGTTTTAAACATCATGTACATAAAGCAAAATGTGCCAATTTGCTTCATAATGGGTGGGCCAGATGCAAAGTAAAAAAGATTAGATAACAGAACCAGATAACATGACACAACTCTACATTAACACCACCTAACCTACCATCATGTATTAAATAAAAGTGTCACTATGAACGCGAACAAGATCAATCTTCACCAAAAGAGCGAGAGACAATATAATTCTGCACTCTTACTTCGGGTTATATTAAATTATCTTATTTTGATGCTATGCTGCAAAAGGCCACTGCACCGACGCCTTATCGGTGCGTTTGGTGCATCCGTCAGTACCTTGACAACCAAGTGAAAACCTCTCGATTTACGGAGACTCAATTTTAACAAGCGGGAGTGAGTCCTTGGTAAGTCTAATTGACAAGGCTTTTCATTAATATTAATTATTATTCATTATTATTATTATTGATTTATTATTATTATTATTATTATCTTTATTATTATTATTATTATTATATTATTATTATTATTATTATATTATTTTATTATTATTTATTATTAATATTTTAAAGCATTTGAAAAAGGATACTACGTATTACTATATATATACACTGAATTATATAATATTATGTATATATAATATAGTTTTGTTTAAAATATTGATAAAATAGACATATCTATCTAACAAAATATGGATGACAAACTAATAAATTATAAAATGAAGTTGATATATATATATACAAGGATACAAAATCATATATAATATAATATAATATATATATATAATATTATTGAATAAAGGTATTATTTGTAAATTGTGGCAGCGCAAAATCTCCAATTTTTATTAATTCTTATTTTATATTTTGTATTTTCTATGAGCACAAAAGAGAGTCAGAGGGAAGAGTACGATTTTACAAAGAGATACGCTATCTTGGCATTCTTTCTAAATTGATCTGGTATATATTTGTCGTGAAAAATTAATTGTGAAATCCAGAGTTGATTTTTATTTATTGTTTTAAAGATATAGAAGAAGGCAGTGATCAGAAAGGATCATACTTATGCGATAATTGACCTAAATATTAACTTAAGTACAAATGAGAATATTTTGCTTTACACGCTTTAGGGTACAAATATGTATCTTATTTTTTGACACAAATATTACCATAAAAACGATGTTTCAAATTGGTCATTACACGACATTCATATGTCCGATGAAGGTATTTTTATTATTTGTTAGTGTGAATACGTTTGTATTACAAGAAAAATTATTATTGTCATTTTTAAATACAAAAGAAAACGATCAGATTATAAAAATTTATGGTCCGGAAAATACGATGTCCACTAATATTGCGATTTATTATATTATAGTAAAAGTAGAAATAAAGGCAATTCAACGTATCTTTTTTAAAATAATTAGGATGTTTATTTGAAATAATTATCCACTTACTGCAATTAGCTTATCAAAGCGTCGATTCTTGCATATATGAATTTTCGCAAAAGTGCATTGTGGTCCAATTGTTTTGCTAGATATGACTGGCAGGTAAGCTCTTATGTATGTTTTATTGAAATTTATTTCTTGAAGTGTTGCAAATATTTATTGTGTCAATAAAATAAAAGATTTTCTTCCTTAATATATTAGTTTTTTAACATATGGTTATATTGTAAAGACACCAGCTTCTTATTTATTATAACAAAAATTCAACATAAAACAAAATTAGAGGCAACTCTTTGCATTGTAGTAACAGCTGTTTTATATGTCCACTGGTCTTTGCGGTGTATCATAGTGCACTTAAAATCGACGTACTTTGTAAAATGCAATTCATTTAATTTTCAACTACACGATTTCTATCTCTTATCAATCGATCAGTCTGTATATTTTTGAGTTATATAATTTGAGCTTGTGTTATTGTGTTCTTGAACATAAAATGCTTATATATAGTTTTTATTTAAATATATTTATGGTCGTGGCTCTGTATAATTTCGATGATAGAGTATTTGTACATCTTTTGTATTGATTAACGCAAAATATACGATTGGTATTTAGTAGTCAATAGTGTTCTAATATCTTGCTATGCGCATGTATGGTAGATATCAAGGAACAATAACTATAATGTTCATAAATATTAATATAACTTCTCCAGTGGTAAAGAACAGTACAAATTTTCAATTTTATGGTTTTTTTTATTTAATATGTTCAGCGTAATTTTTACGTAGCAGTCAAGGTTCTCTGAGCTCGTTTCAAAAAGTATTTACTATCTCATTTTTGAATTTACAAGTAGTAAGTTATTTTAGGTTCTTAAAAGACTGTTGCGATGATCAAAACTTGATCATATGAAACAGTATAAAATTTCATTGATAAGAATAATTTTGACTGAACGGCTTTTCATCATAAGGCAACGAACTGTCAAACGGTTGTTCCACTTGAAAGGGTCTTCAGGGAGATAAGTTGGTGAGTTTTGTATAGTTCACTGTAGTATTCGCACTGGCTCATACATAGTATAATTCTAAATTTGGACACTCTGGGGACAATTATTCCACGCGTAGGCGCTACTTCATTAACAGGGGCCTGGATACATAACACATATTAGGGTTTGAGATCAATATACATACGGTGTTAGTGATGAGATAATTATAGAGACAACACAACAGTCCATCTTGAATTTGGACTGCAAGAATTGTGTCAGAGTGCTTTTTTTTTTCTTATATTGTTTTAAAGTATTTTCTTCCAATTTAAAACCATTATAAATAAAAAGAGTGGGGAATAAGGAGATATTTTTAAAACATTAATTTACCGTTAGATTATAGGCGCTAATATCAACTCTACACCAGACAATGCATGCATGCATATATATACACGCTGCATATTATGCTTGCCTCCTTAACATCATTTAATTTTGCTGATGGATGGTCTATATTGATTTTTGGTTACCTGCAATTAACATTTATGTTGTACTAATCAAACTGCTAACTCAGACGCCTATGTACGCGATAGAATATATGCTAATTCCGGTATTGTGTACCATCAGCAAAGCTCTTCAGCATATACGGTATATTACTATTTGACAAGTCCCTTAAGATGCTCTGGTGGGTTTGTCGGTGGTATAATATAGGGCCTATGTATACTTTGGTGACGTTATTGATAGGTCCATTTGGCTTTTACTGTCATATTTAATCCTAAGCAGTTTAATAATAAACATAGAACTTCAATGGTTTTTTTCTGTAATAGTAATAAATGATAGTCAGTATAACCAATTTTGATGAAACTCATGCACACCATATATAGACTTGAAATGCAGGTAATAGTTCAGTTTAGCAGATTCTTAAAAAATTTGGAGAATTTTTTTTCAATAAATCGTAAATAATATATATATAGATCGAGTATATTATTATTATTATATAGTATATATAGTCCCCCCCTATAATATAATATATATATATTAATATACCACCCCTATCTATATATATAGAATATATAATATATATATATATTAATATAATCTAGTTGCCCAAACTAGGACTAAAAAAAATGAGCTCCCAAATCTCTCATATATAAATCTAATCATAGAAGCGCAAAAAAAAATAAAAATGGAATTGAGTTTTACAGCCTCATGACGACATTTCGAATTTTTTCTGATAATCTTTTTTTTTTATATATATATCTTTTAAGGCCATATATATATTAAAAAAGGGTGCCAAACCTCTCCCATTAATAAATTGAATCATTCAACGCCCCCCCGCCCCCCACCCCCCCGCTATAAAATAAATTAGTTTGAAATGTTAAAAGCATCGGGTTATATCTTACCTAGAACAAGCTAAAATGCTCATTTTAAAAATGGTGTTAAATATTGGCACGGCCTATGCGGCACGTCGCTCTATAATATAATATATCCTTATTATATATAATATATATATAATCCCACCCCCTAAAATATATAATATATATATAATAATATTATATATGATAGTATTATATAGGTAATACGAGACACGACCCACACATGTTGCAAGCACCACCCCCACACAACACCTCTACTCCCAATTTCAGAAAGTTAAGTTGTCATAGTTTTTTTCACAGAATAATTGTTTAGTGGTCAAGCTTCTGGCATAACCAGAAGCTTTGCCACTAACAAATTTTACCCTAAAGACTTTAACTTTTCTGAACTTAGAAATTTTTTCCAGGAAAATATCCAAGATATTAAAAATTCTTTTCGAAGAAAATACTAGACTCATTTCAACCGTTATTATAAATATTATAGCCCTATAGTATTAGTAATATTATAATATATAATATTATAAATAATATATATAATATATATTAATATATATATAATATATATATAATATATATATATAATATAATATATATAGTAAAGTCATGTTTATGATTAAACTCTAGACAAACATACCCTGAGGAGACGCATATCAGTTGTTGCTGGTCTCTCGACTCTAGAGGGACTTCCGTCCCCCTTTCTGTTCCCCATTCAGCTCGAGCCCCTACAAAACATATATCCAGTAGGGGGCTCGAGTCCCCCACCCTTCATCGTCACCTAGAGGTCGAAGAGACGCCGTATAACTGATAAATCTATGTGGTCTACTCTAGGGTGTTCGTTTTTAAAAACATAAAAAAATTTACAATATAATTATATATATGATATAGTATATATATATATATATATTATATATATAATATATATATATAATATAGGTGCATTAGTCTAGTCCGATACTCATGGTAAGTTGACTGGATAGCAACAAACTCAGCTGCATGAGTCAATATACTAGCAAATTTCTACTGGCTACAATCTTCATCAAAGCCAATGCCATATACATATAGATAATATATCTATATATATATTAATCATAGTATATATATATTATATATATATATATATATATCAATAATATAATATAATATTATAATAAAATTAGCCCCCTTACCTGTTACCTGCCTAATTTAACGATATTTTTTATAAACCATTTTTTATTTCAATATATCAAATATTTTACGTTTAAAAACTTTTTTGTTTGGCGTTGTTTATTATTTATATATGAAAAGTTTGCACCGCGTTCTAGTAACTTAAACATGGGGCCTTAAAGATTAGGAACAAAAACTCGATTATCAGAAAAAAAAAATTCGACTATTTCGTCAGAATCTGTAAGCTCTACATTACATTCTTTAAGTAACTTTTTTTTTGTTGATTGATTAAATTTATATATAGAGAAGTTGGCATCACGTTTAGAACTCAACATGGCCTAACGATAATTATAAAAAAGTGATTATCGAAAAAAATATTGACATTTTCGTCAGAATTCTGTTAAAACTGAATATACTGCCATTTCAAGTCTATATAATGCTGTGCATGCATTCATCAACAATTGTTATGCTGAGACCTCATTACTATTACCTGAAAACACTGTAGCTATAGTTTCCTGGCGATGCAAATGTTTCTTTTATTAGGTCATATTTTTAAATATTAATTATCAAAATATTTTAATTCAAATATCGTATTTTCCCTGTTGTGTTCATTCGCCTGGTGCATGAAATTGGAAATATGTTGGTCTAAACTAGAGATGTTCCCATAGTATTGGCATTGGCAGTATCGGATTTTTTTCGTATCTATCTAGTTTTAGTTGCTAATAAATTTCTTTACTCTTTTATATAAATTATGAGAACTTTTAGATTCAATAACGCTATGTAACAAAAAAAAAATATATACTTTTTTGAAACTTACCCATGGTTGACGCGAACAAAGAATATGGCCCATTAATTTTTTTATCATCGATACAACAAGAGCCATTGTAATATCTAAGTTTCTGGGTAATTTTAATTAAGTAAATACGTATCGTAATCTGCACCTAAAAAAATAATCATATCGCCTCTCTGGTTATTGGTACACTGCTCTAGTCTTAAAATCATATCTTCAAACATTAAACGGTTTAGATGCTTGGTGGCTAAAACTAGTTTTGTTTTCACCTGAATCTAACCCAAACTGAACCTAAAAACCTACAATAAGTACCATGTATATGCAATTGCAAATGGCTGAAGAACTCTCCCAACCAGGCTAAAATCTACCATAACCTTATGCCACACGATTTAAGGTGGCCCCAAAAATAAGCTTTGGTAAAGAAAATGAGAAAGAGGTCGTGGCATCACTATTGAGAAAATTCCACTAGGCATAGACTCTAAATTCCTTGAAATGAGGAATGCATGAAATATAAACATTTTTCTATACGAAAAAAAAGTTAAGTTTGCAATTACGTAAAACTATTGGTTAATAGTAAATTTCAACTGCTAGAACTTTGCCTTATCACATAACAATGTCTGAGGCTTTTGCAGATTGTTGAGATCAAAAAAATTAATTGTACTATGCCCTAGTTTTTAGACAAACCATAAGACTCCACTATCCATATTTTTAAAAAAAATAAGCTTGTTTTTGGATAAACTGCCTACACAAAAAGTATTAGGTTTAAGTTGGGACCCAGAAATAAACTTTTTGTGCATTTGCCCTGTTTTCACGAAAACCCAATAATTGCTTCATTGAAACAAAATAAACAAATTATTAGGTAATTCAGGTTAGGCTAAGGTATACTAAATTGTACTGTAAGATACAAAATTAAACACAAAACTTTGAGGATTAGCCTCAGCTGAAAGGAATTTGGCAGATACGGTACATACATAAGTTGGTCAGGCACCGTCAAAGTCAATCGTTAGTTTCAAGCCATAAAACTTTAATTGAAAACCCAATAAAGTGAAGACATTTGAGTAACATAGCTATGTATTAGTTTATTTTTTATAAGCCAATTTACTGGGAATAATACTTGTTTTAGTAAGATACTTAATCACATTAATGACTGTTGTAACAGTACACTTATTATGACAAAAAATAGATAAAAATAAAAATTAAAAATTTTCTACCAAAAAACAGTGACAGTGAAAGTTTTAAGAATATTCAAGTAACGGATATATAAGTATAATATATATATATATATATATATTATATATATAAATAATATATAATATTAAATACTATAATAATAATATATATATATGATATAACCCTAGATATTATACTAAATATATATATATATATAATAATATAATCTATAATACCTATATATAATATATATATATATATATCTAATAATAATAATATAATATATATATATATTAGTATATATAATATATATATATATATATATATTATACATCAGCGATGTAGTCTTTGCCAAACTCCAGATAGGGCACAAATTAATCTCAAAAAGGTTACAACACACTGATGCAGAAAAACAAATTACATGATATTTGAATTCAGCGTATAAAAGCGTATTACCAGAATGTAATAATCAATTAATATAATAATATAATATATATATATATATATGATAAATATAATATATTATAAATATAATATATATATCATATATATATCTATAATATATATATCGGAATAACAGGGTAAAAGAGTTTCATTATAAGTCTTATTATACGTTGTTCAAAAATTGCCATTTTTTATTCTTCAAAAAAGATAGAATTAAAAATAAACCATATTTTCCATACAATCTTTACTATACAAAGAATAGAAAAGGGTAAACTTGCATACACAAATTTAGGAATTAGGAATTATACTGGAATCCTTCAGGAATTTTTGTTTTTTTTTGGTAAAGGTTCACATACATGGGAAAAAGGTTGAAATAACGTTATAAATGCTTACTGCAACAATTCAAATCTCAAAGTTAAATTGGACTTCAAAGATAAAATGTAACCTTAATGACAGGTCCATGCGCCAAAACTTTAACAAATTTCTTCTAAATTGACCAACTTATTCCACAAATTTTTGGGAGGGAAAAGAGTCACATGTTGGGGGAAAAGGTACTAACTGTAAACATTATTATCTCAACATTTAAACCTTCAAAGTATTGGACTCTTCAAAATAAAATGTTACCTTAAGAAAGGGTCATACTTTAAGAAGTTATAATTAAATACATCTAATAGTGAACCCTTTTCCCCCACTTTCAAAAATGTTTATTAAAAGAAATCTGCTATTCTTAAATATTAAGATCATATAAAAATAACATGCTTAGTTACTATTTTTCATTTGGGCCAGATAAGATAAATTGTTGACCGAAACTAAGATATAAATCTAGAATTTCTTTTGACTTCCTAAAAAATCATGCTGAAAACTAAAATTGTAACTTTTAGTTCAAGAAATCATAATATAAAGTTAAATTTATAAATAATCAAATAAATGTTTTGAAAAATACTGTAATAAATTAAAATATTCTAATTAAATAATTACCATTTGTATACTAAGTCCAAAAATTTTTTCCAAGGTGAACCCTTTTCCCCCTCGTGAACCCTTTTACCCCATTTTAGTATATATAAGTATAAGATATATATATATATATCTATATATATATGATATATGATACTATATATATATATATAAAAATATATATATTATATATATATATATATAATAATATAATATAAATATATATATAATATAGAAATATTAATATATACACATGGTTAAAACTTTTAAAACATCATCTGCTCCGAATCACGCGAAAATTTTGTAGTTCAACAAAAAATGTTCTAAGTTCAAATGTAAGTTAAATAAGTCTTTTAAGAAATCTCTTTAAGTAGCAAAGCTCTGGAATATGCCAAAGCTGCCCACTAAACATTTTTATTTAAAAAATTACAGCAGAGCTATGCATAAATTTAATTTTTGGTATGTTTGTATGTGTGTCTTTCTGAAAATGTGTGATTAAAATTCAATCTTCCCATATATACATAAATATAGTATATATTATATATATATATTATATAATTATATAATATATATATATAATTATATTATATATATTATATATATAATAATAAATATATATAATATAAATATATATAGTATAAAGGCTCGATCCCTAATGGAAATGTTTCCTTGAACTTCAATTTTAAGGGGCTCGAGCCTATGGGGACAGGGGGGACAAAGTCTCCCCGTCGTCCCACCTAGAGGCTCGATGAAACCACCAACAACTGAATATCTATGCGGGTACTTATAGGATGTTCGACTAGTTAGAATGATTGCGGATCTTACACAAAGACGTAATACTGCTGATTCAAATATGAAATTTTGATCTGAAACTGGATTTTTTGATTAGGACCTTCGCTAAGCATTCTTATGCGCTTGATCCCAATATGTATATGGTTTTCTGTAAGCTGGCGTCCTTCGAATAAATCTTTGCCCACTCTGGAGTTCTCCCGAATATATATAATATATATATAGTTATATATAAATATAATATATAGATAATATATATAAGATATATATATATAAATTATAATATATTATATATAATATATATAATATATAAATAATATTAATAATATATAAATATAAATATAATATATATATTATAATATTATATAAATATATATATATATAAAATTAATAATATATATATATTATATAGTATATATAAATAATATATATATATATTATATATATATATATATAAACTTTAACTTAAGGTGACAGGCGCATTTTTCTGGAAAGTTGACTTTTAGGTTAATATAATTTTCCCTTAGCCCTTTAAAATTTATTTCATTTGAAAAAGCAATACCCATGGCATTTAACTTGTAGGAAAAAGATTTCACATGATCCTATACGTATATAAGTATATATATATATATATATATATCTATATAATATAAGATATATATTATATATAACACTCTAATTATATATAATATATATATATATATATATTATAGATATATATATATATATTATCATATATAGTATATATAATTATATATACATAAGTATATATATAATATATATATATATAATATATATATATCAATTTAAAAAAATTTATTTGCACAGTATTGTTACAATTTGGTCCTGAATCGTTACTTAAATAAGGTTTGATTTCCTATTAGTCTATAATTGAGTGAGTTAGTAGACTCAAAAAGTTGTTATGAGAATGCCACTTGACGATCTTATGAAAACAAAAAATTTAATAAGATTATTCGTCATTATAATAATGAACATAGTTTGAACCACATTAGATCAAGTGCTTCATAGCAACAATTGTTTATAGAATTTATCTTAATATTAAAATTCGTGTGACGGCATTGCAAGAACAGTAACATATTCAATTCATTCTCTCTTTGAAAAATAATAATACTTGCACAACAGTAATGAATTAGAGAAACATTCAAAACCAACTAACAAGCTTAAAAGTGCCTTAATTGAATATTTGAAATAAGCAAGTTCAGATCTCCAAGTAAAAATAAAAAAATGATAATTTACATTGAAAAGAAAGTTGATAAATAAGAAAATGAAAGTCTCTATGGAACATTAAGTAAAGTTTTTTGAAGCCTTCTTCTGCATAATTACAAAATTAGTCATCAAGCATGCGATTTTATACTTAATGAACTTAGCTATATATCTGAGATTTAATATAATTTGGGAAAATCTTCAAAGAAATAATGAATCTCTTAATTTTATATCAGACCAATGTTCGCGTTTATCAAATAGAATAACAAGAGAGAATTTATTATAAAATGCCAGAGTACGTTCAACTCATTACATGCTGTTTGCAGTCAAAAGCTAAATCTGTTTCAGATATCAATATATTCCTATTTTAAAATCTATTGAAATGATTCTTCGCTCAAAATATATACACAAAAAAACCTTTTAGGCTCTCCAGTTAATAATGATAAATGTGACATTCTGTCGGATTTTA
Source organism: Trachelipus rathkii (assembly GCA_015478945.1). Taxonomy (NCBI): domain Eukaryota; kingdom Metazoa; phylum Arthropoda; class Malacostraca; order Isopoda; family Trachelipodidae; genus Trachelipus; species Trachelipus rathkii. Next base: position 12,656 of record JABUQX010060354.1, read on the forward strand.
GGGACGGAGAATTGTATTCAAGTAATGATTTATTTAAGGATAAATCAATCATTATTCAGTAATATATTGATGAATTTGGTTTATGAAATCCATTAAGAAGTCGTTCTAAGAAAATGAAAATTATCGCTGTTTTTTCCAAACTACTAAACATAAATCCAAAATTTTGCTCTTCATTGAAATTTAAATTTCTAGTCTTCTATTTAATACAGTCCTTTTACAAAACTTTTCTTATGAGCAAATATTGCAACCCTTATTAGTAATTTATGTGGAATAGAATTCCCAGTTAAACTAAATCAGATTAATAAATTTGAAAATCAGAACGATGTGTCAGTTAACGTATTTGGACTAGATGAGAAAGAAATATATCCTTTAAGAATTACAAAAGTTGAGAAAACTAAACAGGATATTTTAATATTAAATGATAAAAATACGAATTATCATACTTATAAACTATAATTAGTCTACTCCTATAAGAGGTATAAAGAAAAACTTACATTCAAACTATTTTCATATTTATAAAAAAAAATGATTAAATAATCATTTACCAAATGGCAGTATTCATACACCGGTAAGAAGGTTAGTGAAGCTATGTAATTCAATTTTAAACAACTGTAATGTATAAACAATTCAGAACATCATTTGTTATACTTATCAGATTTTGAAGCACCTTACAGAAAGATACATACGACGTCCAGCCAGATCCTAAAGAATCTTAAACCTTAACCTGCAGAAACATCAGCCAAACAGTTGGTGTTGTTAATACGAAATGTACTCAACAGCAAAATTGAAATACACTAATTATACAATGATTTAAATGGAAAACCAATTTGGTACTAGTTTCCCATATCAAAGAATTTATGAAATTATGAAGTCTATTGACTTGACTAATTATACTGGTCCACAAAAATGACATTTTTTCATCACTGACCAAATTACACTTATCTGAATGCATTTTAGAAGCTGATTCCAAATCTGGCTTCAAAGTAATTCACCATAATCATTTAACAGGAGAATATAGAGGACCTGCTCACAGAAGTTGTAATTTACAAATTAGAAATCCTAAATTTATTCCAATAATAATGCACAACTTATCTAAATACGATGCTCATTTATTCGTTAAAGAATTTGGACGCACCGAGGGCGAATTAAAAGCAATTCCTCAAACGGATGAAACTTATATAAGTTTCAGTCAGTTTATAAAAGTTGATGAAGGAACAATCTCAACAAGCATGGAGTTGAGATTCCTCGATAGTTTTAGATTTATGTCCGTCCTAAAGCTAAAACGGCATCAAATTAGAAAAGAAATTTTAAAGAATTTATACAAATATTATCAAGATGAGCAGTTTAGTACAAAACGTAAAGGAATTTCATACGATGGAGGATGATATAGCAAAATTTTAATCATGAAAATTTACCTAAAAAAGAGAAATTTTATAATATTTTGAATAATGAAGATATAACGAATGAGGACTACAAACATGCACAGACTATCTGGACAAAATTTAATTGTGAAACATTTAAAGATTATCATATGTTATACTTAAAATCTGACACATTATTATTAGCGGATGTATTTGAAAATTTTAGAACAACTTGTTTAGATACTTATAAATTAGATCCAGCACGTTATTTTACATCTCCAGGGTTATCTTGGGATGCATTATTAAAAGAAACGAAAGTAAAATTAGATTTATTTTAAAAGATCCGGATATGTTGTTAATGATAGAAAAGGGGATTAGAGGAGGAATCAGTACTATAACACATAGATATGCGAAAGCTAATAATCCATATATTCAAGAAAGTTATGATAAAAATAAACCACATAGTTATATCACTTATTTAGATGCTAATAATTTGTATGGTGGGCAATGTCTCACGTATTTCGTTCTGGAAATTTTAAATGGATGAAAACATTAACGATTTTGATGTTTTGGACATCAGTGATGAATCTATAAAAGGATATATCTTTAGAAGTTGATTTGGAATATCCAAAGAACTACACAATTTTAACATAACGATGACCCTTAGCAGCGAAAAGTATAAATTAAGTACAAAAGAATCATCATCGCCTTACAAGAAATTGAGGAAAGTTTTGATCATACACTATAGAAATTAAAACAGTGTTTGAATTTAGGATTGAAACTAATGAAAATACATAGAATATAGAATTTGATCAGAGCGATTGGATGAAATCATACATTGATCTTAACACGAGAAAGAGAAAGGAAGCGAAGAATGAATTTGAAAAAGATTTTTATAAATTAATTGAACAACTCCGTGTTTGGTAAAACGATGGAAAACATAAAAAATAGAGTTGATGTACGACTAGTTAAAAATGAAGAGCAAGCTCAAAAAAAATTAGTAAAGTATGGAAAATATGAAGCGTTTAAAATATTCTCAGAAATTTAATAGCTTGTCATATGAAAAACAACTAAACTAGGGTTTAATAAACTTATCTATGTAGGAATGTCTATTTTAGAGTTAAAGTAAAAGCTTAATGTATGATTTCATTATAATCATATAAAAAAATTAAATATATGAAAAAGCAAAATTATGTTTACAAATACAGATTCATTATGCTATTATGTAGAAACGAATGATATATTTAAAGATATGAAAAGGAATATAAAACTGTTCGATACATTTGATTATCCCAAAAGAGCATAAATTATATTCAGAAAAAATAAAAAGGTATTGGGTAAAATGAAAGATGAAACAGCTGGAAAACTGATAACAGAATTTGTAGGACTAAGAGAAAAATTATATGCTTATAAAACATATTAGAAAATAAAGAAATTAAAAAAGCGAAGGGAGTAAAGAAAAGCGTTATCAATCAAACGATTAACATTGATGACTATAAAAAAAGTATTATTTATGGAAGAACCTCTATATAGGAAACTAAATTTAATACGAAGTAAAAGACACGATCCCAACTACACAAGTAATAAATATAAAGCATTATCGAGAAATGATGATAAAACATATATATTAAAATAATAATATAAACAGCATTAGTTTAGGACATTATAAAATAAGTTAGTTGGCGCAACAATTAGTTACATTTAGTTGTATGTTAGGTTAGAAAAAACAAAAAAATTAAAAAAAAATATTGCATGTTAGTTGTAGTAGTTTTATTTTAGGTTTAAGAAAAAAATATAACATTTAAAGAATATATAGTTCAGCGTGGTGCCTCGAGGCACCACGCTAATCAAAAAAAAAAAAAAAAAAAAAAAAATTTATATATTCTCCGTTATGGCAAATTTACAATTTAGATAGATAAATTTATTATATATATATACGGAGAATTGATCGTTGTTTTTGAGAAACCTCGCTATCGCTCTATTATATATTTTTATATTTTTTTTAAAATATATTTTGTGATGGCGGGGTCTCTCGAGAGACCCCGTCATTATTCTATTATATATTTTTAAAAATATATATATATAAAAATTTAATTATAAAAAAAATTTTTTTTATATAAAATAATATATATTCATGGATAGAAATATTAACTCTAACGATGTTCCTGAATTAGCGATACAAAAATGTCTAGAATGTTCATCATCAAATTTTTTAGATATTTTTAAATTTATAAAAATCATTAATTTTAATATAGAACCGTTTATGATTGATAAGTTTTGGTATAGTTTAGGCTACGTAAATGAATATTATACAAAAAATAAAAAAAAATAAATTTAACGATAATGCGCGTTATTATAGACACATCTGGTCAGAAAAGCCAGATGCGCTTAAAATACTAAATATAGTTTGTTATAATTTTTTCTTTATAATAAATAATGGAAAACATTTCTATCCAGTGGAAAGATGAGAATAGCAGAAATAATCAAGAACATCATTTCTTATTACCATCTCCTAACTGTAGAATTCTAATTATTGGTGAGTCTGGATGCGGTAAAACGAATTTACTACTAAGAATGTTACTTATGGATAAGTGTTAGATATAATATTTTATTTGTTTGGAAAGTCTTTATCACCAGCAGAATAAAAATTAATAAAATCAGTATTTGATAAAGGATATAATAAAAGCGAAGTTCTTGAATATGGAGAAAGAGGGGTGATATCGTTCATTTATTAGAAATCTACCTAAAAAGCCATAAAAATCAAAATATAGGTAGAATATTATGAAGATGTCTTTCCGAATTCTAGACCCGAAGGAATGTTACATACTAAGAAAAAAAATTTGAATTTGTTTTTATGTTTAAACTTATGTTAAAATCAAAGTAAAGCTGAAGATTATAATACGAGAGGAAGACATAATAATACAAGCTCTATTTATATTAGTCAAAACTATTTTAAACCTCCTCGTCAAACAATACGATTCAATGCTAATGTGTTATATTGTTCCATTGCCTATAAAAGAGTTTACGTCAACATTTTTAATGAATTTCATTTCACAGATATGACGTGGAAGAATTTCGTAATTATGCGAAACACTGTTTGGAAGACCATTTGTAATCGTTATAAATAAAAATTACACCAGAGAAGGAAGATACTCAAGCATTTAAGTCTATATAGTACCTAAAAAAGTTTTTCCTCTAAATAAATGTAATATTACAATACCAACTCGAAAGGTTCAAAAAGAAAATTTCATTGAGACTAATTCAATAAACTTAACCCTTGAATAAAAATATATTAATGAATTGACAATTATTTTTAAGCACGAAAACTGGTTCAGGATGTCGGCGTTGAAGAAACTCCCTTTACCAGAAATGCATTTAATTAAATTTACCTAATAATGTTCCATCGGAAAAATATTGAAAACGGATGCGTTTACCGGAACAGGAAAATATTCATATTGTTGTCCAGGTACGAAAGTACAAAAAAGATTAAAAGAAGATTAATGGTGGTTAACAGTTTAGATAAGGGCTGTAAACAACATGATATAAACTTATTTAAAATATAAAAAACGAAAGAGAGAAATGCGGCAGATGATCTATTAGCAAAGCGAGTGAAATTGCGCTAGATCCTAATGAACCAGAGTACGTTAGAAAAGACGCGAGATTAGTCACAGGAGTTATGGGAATGAAATCAAGATTCGGAATGGGTTTACCATCAAAAAACGGGGTAAAGAGCTCGCGAAATCGGGCTCTGAAAAATTGAGAGAATTATACTTTTAATCCTAAAACTGGATACTCAGGAATCAATGAATATATACGAAAAGGCGGTTATCTTCTAAGATAGTTAAGGACTGGTTAGTCATCAAAACGTTTACACATTACATAAACCTATATAACATAAATTTCAAACGCAGAGAGTGATTGCTCTGCTAGTGTTGACTGATCAAATGGCAAGCTGATTTGTAAGACATGCAAAAATATTAAATCTCAGAATAAATATAATTTACGTATTTAACAGTTGATAGATATATTCAGTAAATACGCTTGGCCTACTCCTATTAAAAAGAAAACTGGAAATGAATATCGCAGAGGCATTTCCAAATATATTTAAGGAAAGAATTCCTAGAAAAATACATACGAATAAAGGACTCGAATTCATAAATAAACCAACTCAAGAGCTATTTAGAAAACATAGAATACATTGGTTCGCTACAGAGAATGAAACGAAAACTCAAGTAGTAGAAAGATTTAACAGAACTTTAAAATCTAAAAATGTGGAAATATTTTACAGAAAACAAAACAAAGAAATGGGTTGATATTCTCCCTAATTTAGTAAAAAATTATAATACAAGTTCTCATAGAAGTATTAAAATGACTCCTGAACAAGGATCTCTTGAGAAGAATAGTAAAGTTGTGTATGAAAATTTATTTCCTCCTACTAAGTCTAAACTTAGGAAACCAAAATATAAGTACAGAATAAAGCAAGAATCATAAGAAGAATATAAAGATTTAGAAAAGGTTTATCTTCCAAACTTTCAGAAAAATATTTATTATATCTGAAGTATTGGAAACAAATCCTATAACTTATAAAATACTGATAGACATGATTGATGAAGAGATTATTTCTAAGTTTTATGAACAAGCACAATGTGAAATATTGAAAGTGAATATATCACGTTGAAAATATAAAAAGAATAAAAGAGAAAATATTGTTAAATGGAAAGGATACATACAACATCTTGGATAAATGAAAAAGACTTAACGGAAACATCAAAACATCTAACAATCTAAATAAAAAATTCATCTAACATCTAAACCTCTAAACTCAATCGGTTTAAAAGTTCTGTTTACATAGGGATATCTGTTTCATAAAGATGTTAGATGTTTAGATGTTAGATGTTTGATTTAGATTAGATGTTGATGTTCTTTTTTCTCTATAATAAATGGCATATGTTAATATTAAAGAAAAATTCTGATTTAGTAAATATTAGAAAGAAACTTCAGAAAAGATTTTTAAACGAAAAATTAGGTGAACAAGATATCTATCAAGAAAATATTAAACTACTACAACCATTAATTGAACCGATTAAGGATATAACTACGCATCAAAAAGAAATACTTCAAATTCAATCACTACCAGCCCTTACTTCACATCAAGTTCCTTTAGCTATTGAAGAAGTATCAGCATCACCTAGCTCTCCTAGACATGATTTTACAAAGTTAGGAAAAATAGCAGGAAAATATTTGAAAGCAATTCATTATCCTAATAAATATGATAAGGCATTCGGTATTAGAATGATTGAAGAAAGTGATGATTTTAAATTAGGTGATACAACAGTTAAAATTGATGGTAATAATTTAATTATTGATAAAAACCAATACATCGGTACTGAAGGTTTATGGAAACTTCTAACCTTGAAAAATCCTGGAGATGTTTCTAAAAATGATTATGATACTTATAAGAAAATAATGATTCAAACTAAACCGTTTCTTAGATACGATGGAAGTACTGCCAAATCGAATAAGGGTGATAAATATATGAAGTTTATTAAACCAATATATGATGAATATAAATTGTTAGAAGATATAAAGAAAACAACATCAGAAATACGTCAAAGAGTAAAAACACCAAGAAGAAGCAGTGTTGGAGATATTCCTCGAAGAACTAGTGTAGGAGATATTTCAGGTATGGGATTTAAATTTTTACCTTCAGAATCCTGATGAGCTTGTTAATAAACATAGAATATTATTTTCACAGAAATTCAATCGGGTAATACTAACGTTTTTAACGAGTTACAAGCTATTAAATAAGAACTATAAGATTAGGTAATACTTGAAAAGAGAGACTATTATCTTAAGAATCTTTTTTCTTTTACAAGCCATATGCATTTTGATTTATATTAATACATCTGATTTCAAAATATATCATCTTCTTTAAAATTAGAAAAGGATAAAACACATGAAATAGCGTTATTAAATATAGATATAGTATAATTCAGTCCCAAATATTGATGAATCAAATAAAAATTTGTATATGAATATAACGGTAAAATTTTTGAAATATTTTGACCACTATGGAACTTATGAGATAACGATTAATAATTACATTCAAGAACATCTTGTTAAAATAAGCATTCAAAAGCATTCAGTATTGAAGCAAAACCACATAACTATGAAATGTATTTTTCATGCTAGGAAGGCTAATTTTATATATATTTCAAGTGAAAGTCATTTAAAAATCTTTAGGATTTAGTAAGGGATGCTATTGAAGGCATTGGAAAACATGAAAGTTAAAACTTGTTAATATCTCACCAGTAAATTCTATCTTAGCTTAATTGTGATATTATAGAAGGTTCTTATCCTAATGGCACATCAAAAACCAATTTGCTATAGTTCTTTCCCGATGTTCGCACCGGGTTTAAATAAATGAGAGAACCTAATACCAGTAGTATATTCTCTGATAACAATTCCAGCATCAATAGTCACAATCGAAGATTCAAACATCATCAAGACTCATTAAATTAGACAAATGAAGAAAAAATTTTGACCTGAAAGAAATTCACATAAAGCGTTTTTTTCCATAACATATGGAGTATAATTTAAATTGGAAGGAATCATCAGAAATAGATGATTCAATTAAAAGATTTGAATATCAAGAATATGAACAACCTTACGCAGGAGTTGATTTAAATACACTAGTGATATAGAATATCAGTCAAAATCATGGAAATTTTTACTACCTTCTAGAAGTTATATTTATATCGAGGGATCTTTAAAAAAGAAGATGGATCAACATTTGAAAAAGATCAACCTGGAACTGGAACTGGATCAGGAAAAGAATTATATATAAATTTAATTAATAACGGAATCATGTATTTATTTTCAAGAGTTGAATATCAACTTGGAAATAAAAGTATGGAAGAATATCCAAATTCTGGACAAGCATCAACTATGAAAGGACTTTTAACATATCCTCTCAATTATTTAGAAGGTATGAATTTTATGTGGTCACCTGATAAATGTGATAAAGTATGTCCCAAAATTAATAATTCTGGATATATGGAGAGACACCAAATACTTATTAATGAATCATCGGGGACTTTAGTGTAGCTATCCGTAAGTCATATATTTGGGATTTGATGAAATATGAATAAAGTAATTTATGGCATAAAACATCAGCTACAGTTAGGAGAAAAGAACGATGACAATGAATGCATTAAAAATCATATGATAAAACGATGATGGTACTAGAAAGTTCCTGGATGGATAAAATTATTTTATCGACAATAGTATGGAGAATGCCCACACTAACACTTACAGATGAATAATTCAATAAAACTGTATAAGAAATTCAAACATAAAGTTACATTAAATACTTAATTTTTGAATAAGAAGTGTGAATCAATAGAGAGTAAATCAAGACAACAACAATTCGATGGGAGATAAATGTTACAGCCGGGATCTGAGAACCTCATTTATAATTTTAGCTTCAAGAAACAAATGTGATATATCAAATTATGATACGAGGTAATATTTAATCATTGTAATATAACTAACGCTTTTGTTCAGTTAAATAGCGAAAGATATCCAGAAATGGATCTTCGACTTGATTTTAATGAGAATTATTATACAACCGCTTATAAAATGCTATCAGATTATTCTAATCATATACTTAATAAAGAAAATTGTTCTATTAGTTTAATAGAATATCAAAATTTGTATCCATTGCTAGTATTTGATGTAAGTAGACAATCTGAAAAATAAAAAATCAGTTACAGATATTAAAATAAAAGCAACTTTTAAGAAAAATATATCAAAACCCAAAAGCTTATGCATTAGTATTATCAGATCGACTTGTGAAACTACAATCTGATGAAAATAAATAAACCTTTCCTTTAATTTTTTTCTCTTAAATAAATGAGGTATTACTGTATTCATTGTAGAAAAATAACAAATACTGAAAAGAGTAAAAACTCAATTTACTTCTAATAAAATATAAAAATTATAGAAAAATATACAGAATGTGGAAGAGTAAAAACTCAATTTAATGCTTCTACAGATAAAGAAATTAAAAATTATTAAAGATTTTAGGAAAAACAGAATCTGCCCCCGCTAAAATTTAAAATTATAAAAATCCTTTTAAATAATAGAACTAAAAACGAAGGCTGGGAAGCAAGTTACTGTTCCCACTCTAATCTTAGATTTACGTAATTAAATAAAAAATTCATACTAAAATTTTATATAACTAACTTTTTTCTTCTACATAAATGACGTAACAACGATATGAAATATACTCTACACCAAATCATTTAAAGAAGTTAAACAACGCAGTAAATAAAAAATCTTCTATATCATTTAGAATCAATCCAAAGGATAAAGGAAACATATCTCTTCTCTTAACTCTAACTCAAAAAGCTAAATTTTTAAAAGGTATACCATTTAATTTAAAATTAAGCATATCACAAGTAACAGCCTTAGCAAAACATGGAGGATTTATAATAACGCTTCCAACATTACTAGCAGCTGCCACTGCAATCGGTTCTCTTGCTGGTGGAGCTAGTGCTATAGCAAAGACTGTAAATGATAAAAAGACAGCTCAAAAGCAATTAGAAGAAACTAGAAGGCATAACCTTCAAATGGAAAAAAGAAAACAAATGGAAAAAGGTCTTTTTTTAAAACCATACCCTCGTCGAAAAACTGGCGAGGGTTTATTTTTAAAACCATACAAAAGTTGAATATTCCGATGAAAGCGTTGAGTCAATATGATCTTATGAAATACGTTAATGAGCTTAAAATTCCAAACTTTAGAGGAATTTATATGAGAGATGCTCTTCCAAAAAAAATCTAATAAAAAGGAATGTGGAATCTTAAATTTGGATTCAATTAAAGGTTCAGGAACTCATTGGACATGTTGGATACACGACCTGTACGGTCTTATGCTATTACTTCGATTCATTCGTGTTCAAGCCTCCGACTGAATTTGAAAATTATATACAATGCGATATTGTCTATCAACGTATCAAATACAAAAACTGAATGAAGTTTTTTGCGGTCATTTGTGTTTATTCGTTCTTTTCGGAGTAACCGTATTGAAATTAAATTTTCACTCAATTCTACAAGAACTTTTTTCTCTAAAATAAATGAGTGTTAATAACTTTGGTGAAGGACCTCTAACAAGAAGTGGACCACCAGGACCGCGAGGTCCTCGAGGTCCTCCAGGACCTCCAGGACTGTCAGGAATTGGATTTAAATATTTAGATGAGGAAGGTAATTTTGATATTGAAAATAAAAGGCTGGCAAATGCGGCTAATCCTCGAGAAGGAAACGATGTTACTACAAAAATTTATACAGATAATTTAGTAAACACGAAAAAAAAAAAGAACAAGAAGAAGAAGGATGATAAAATGTTAAAACAGACGGGAAATATGATAGATCAATAACTGAATTACAATCTGAAGGTGATCATGTAAAAAATTTGTTGAAGAAATAAAATCTCAACTCTGAATGCATAATAACGTCTGTTAAAAGATGGGTTTTGAAAACGTCCTTTAAAAACGATTACTAGAACAATTTCAACTCTTAGTGAAAATATAAATAATTTAAAAAGAAACTGTGCTTACGAACAAATAATTTTTCAAAATTCAAAATTAGAATTCAGGAAGTTTTATCGTTAATTCAGGAATGAAAGCGACCATCTTCAAAGAAAATGGTTATGTATGCCGTAATAAGGATTTATAGATACGTAATTTACATTAGCATCTCTATATAAAAGCAGATCGATCATATTTTAGTGAAGTTATTTATCAATGAAGAGAATTTTAAAAGATTTAGATATATATAAACATAGTGATACAGATGTTTAGAAATTAATAGAATCAAAAAGCATTCATCTTCAATCGAAGGAGATTCATGAAATTTTCAAGCTGCAAGTTGATACAACCAATGAAAAATCTATGCATACTATTCAAATGTTTCTAAAATACGATTTAGGAAATCCGAATGACCTTTTCGAAAAAAATATATTAGGAGATGAATCTATTGAGAATAAGAAAATTACGATGGATGATATATTTGAAAAGATAGAAAAATATAGAGGGGTGCCTATGGGAGAGATGGAGAAAGAAACATGGAGAAGGGAAAGAGAATATTGGCTAATGAAAAATGGAGATGAGGAGATGATTAGATAAATATAGGACTACTGATGTTGAAGAATTTGAAGATTTTATATAAAATCAAAATAAAAAACAGAAAACTTTTTTTTTCTCTATAATAATTAATGGAAAACATATCAGAGCTATTAAAAAATTTGGACTATTCAACTGGTTACGTGAACACTACAAAACTATCTGATTTAAATAAAGATGTTATTTATAACATTATTGAACTTAGAAAAATTAATACAAAATATGGTCTAGCAATGTTTGCAATTCTACGTGTGGGAGAGGATGAAGTAACTAATGTATTTCTTCCAAGAAGATATGTGAATGTATTGAATGATGAGGAAATTAAATTTTCAATGAAGGTAATTGTCAAATTCAATATATTGGTGGTGATTATCATCAAATTAATTTTTCATAAACTTTTTTCTCTATAATAAATGAAGAACTTTCAAAATCTCTCAAAAATTAATGGAATACAAGTACAAAAAAATAAAAAACTCATAGATCAAAATAAGTACTAGTAAACGATATAAAGAATTGAAATAATTTAGTAAATAGTTGGGTACATAAACCTTGTTAAGCATTTTAGATAACAATAAACCTCCTGTACAAATAACATTGTCTGAGAAGAAAAGAAGAAGAAAAAAAATTACGTAAAGAATTTGAAGAAGCTTTAAAATATAAAAAAATAATATGAAAAAATTATTGAAGCTGATTACGATTCAAGTGTAATTAAATAAAAGAAAATTATTATATTTTAAAATTTTATCAAATATATATATAAATCCTTTTTATACATGTTACTTGATCCACTCCCATTTTTGTTAATCTCACATATTTTCTTCCACATTTTATTGTATTTCATTTAATGTAATTTCTCTTTTGTTAGAAACTTTATGAAAAAATCAGATATATTACATTTGACACACATAATTGTAGCAATTAAACAATTTA
>JABUQX010060355.1:0-32500 GCA_015478945.1 Trachelipus rathkii
AGTAAGAACTAAATAAATACGGCCGATTAGATTCGCTAAACTTAGTCTCAGTAATTATACAATGAACGGTTTAAGTATACTATATACTGAAAGATTAATGTTAAGGTATGTACAAGAATTCTCTATAGTGTGAAATCTACTGCTCACTATCGTAGTACGGCGCTACGGCTGCTGATATTATATATTATATAATATATATAAATGTCTTTCCATCATTGAATAGACAGCTTTTAGGTAATAAATACATTTAGTATATATATCATTGAGTTAACTAGCCAATCATATAGATGATATTAATAATATATAATATCAGTAACAAACACTTGTTTTGCCACCTCCTCGTTTGTAATAACTCTGAAAGAGTATATTATAATATATATATCTATACTCGACAAATTGAACAGTGCAAGGATTAAATAAAAAAGATGGAGGACGATATTGAATAAACTTTCCTCTTACCTTCTAATAATTTTTGGTTATCGGTAAATTTGTATAACTATGTGTTACTAATTATGGATATTAGTGAGGACATAAATGTAAATAATCGTAATGGGAAACCTATTTGTTATGTACAGCTATCACTTACGCTCGTAATTTTGAGATAAATACTTACTGAGGCTAAATAGGAGAATATCAGACGTATGCTCAGTTACGCCATTTGTACACTAAACTAAGTGATTACCTTCATATCGGTTAATAATCTTTATTGGCTATAACACCAAAAATTAACTTATTTATGTAGATACTCACTGCCTTTCTCACTTACCTGAGGTTAATTTACGCACTCCTATGAATAAACTAAGTAGGCCATTAATCAACCTACTGAAGTGGATAGTCAATTTATATTATATATTATATATATATATATATATATTAATATATATAATATATATTATGATATATATATTAGATATATATAAATATATAATTAATATATAATAAAAATATAATAAATAATAATTAATATAATAATATAAAAATAATATAATAATGAATAATAAGTATAATAATAAAATTAATAGTAAATTATATATATAAATAAAAATAAAAATAAAAATAATATAATAATAATAATTTATAAATGAATAAATAATATATATAAAAATAATTAAATATATAATATAATAATAATAATAATAAATAATAATAATAATAATAATAAATAATATAATAAATATTAATAAATATAATTAATATTATATATATATAAATTAATATAAAATAAAAATAATAACAATCACAAAAAAAATAAAGCCTAACTTTCTTATTTTGTTTATTATTGTTTTGTCTAAGTTTATTTCTTTTCGATGGAGAAATATTTGTCGGAGAGGAAATGTGCTATGGATCGCGGAGGCTTGTTACAGTCGTGTTCAGATCTCCAAAGGCTCATTTCTGCACCGAGGAGGAACAACACACTAGTGAGCTATTCTCGAGAGGCCTATTTTATTACCTACATAGAGGAAACAACAAACAAAAATAGCAAAAAAAACTCTTCTACGAGAAGTTTATGCATTATACTCACAGATATGGGACATCAATCTTGCCAAAAGAACGCGAAAAAAACAGTACTCTTCAAAAGCCTCAAACACACTTTTCTCACGACAGCTGTGATAACACTAATGATTTTTTTTAGTAGATATTGTGAACGATTCTGACGACATAGATTGATACTCTTATGGTGTATCGCTGTCTTGAGAGAAAATTTTGATCACACGCCAAAAATCCAGCGAGACACAATCCCGGCTACTACATTCTTGGCAAACAAAAGACGAGAGACGAGCAACACCATTATACAGCTACCCGCACCGCACCCTTCACGTGTCCAGTGGGACTTAAGAGGCCTGAGATTCACCAGAGTAGACACCAAGAGCGAGTAGCATATCCCAATAGATACAAGTACGACTCGAGCGCAGATGCTGAGGGCCAAGCGTATAATGTTATTGATTTCATTTATATTATGAGATTTATACTAGTACTTATACGTGAGACTTACTGATTTACTGATTATAAACGTAAAAAATAATCAACACCAATTTTTGAAAATAAAAAAATATGACTCCATGAATCAATATGATCTAATAGATCATATACGAAATCACTGAGAATGAAATAGTAGGAAGGGTTATGGATAAGGCAGTTTTGTATTACTGATTTATCTAGATTTAGATAGGTATATAAAAAACGTAAGAATTTTTAAAAAAAAATTAATTTATTAATAATAAATTAAAAAAATGTTTAATATTTTTCTTTTTTTTCTTTTTTTTTTTTTTTTTTTAATTTTTCTTTTTTTTCAATTAAATATATATTATTTATATTTATATATATTTATTTTTATATTTTTTAATTCATTTAATTTATTTATTATATTTATATTTATTTATATTATACTATTTATTATATTATTTATATTATTTATTTATTTATAAATTTATTAATTATTTATTTTATTTATCCAGTTTCAGTTTTCCAGGAATCCTCACTTATTTATCCAGTATTTATTTACTTGTTATTTGTTGCCAATAAAAATTACAGGAATTAATAATATTTTCCATGTATTCAAGGAATGCCATACCCACAAAAGGTAATGCAAACGATGCATTCAAGGTGATCCATATTCATTTTATTATCTCAGTGTATACATGAATAAACCAGCATTATACCGAAGGATATCGTCAATAGGATTATATCCTATAGCTGGCAGTTATCTCAATTAATTAGCTTACTCAATCACCATATAGTTAGTGTGAGTCGTGTGCGTGTGCGTGAGTATGACGTGTTTATAGCGTAGTGCGTGTGCGTGTATGCGTGGAGTGCTGAAGTACATGTATATGTCAGTAGTAGCTGATGATGTCATTATTATGAGACGTAAGTGCGTATGTGACGTGTAAAATAATTATCCTAATAGTATATGGACCGTTATTCTCAAACTATGATTAGGTTATTATTAATATATATATTATATATATATTATATATATATATATATATATTATATTAATATATATTATATATATATATATCGTTGATTATAGTATTACCAATTTCCTAAATGACGATGGAATTATTAGTTTTTAATAGGAAAAAAACCTAACTTAAGAGCGCCTCACACAATAGTCATCTTTTATATACCAAATTTACAACACGTTTCTAGTAGTAAAAATTATATATATTCACTGTTTCTCAATCATCAAGGTTATAAAATAAAACTATACGAAATAATAATTATTAAAAACATATAAATAGAAAATTATGAATATTTTTTGGATCTTTTTGCTTATAGAAAGTTATTAAATTCTAAAATACAAATTAATTATAATAATTTAAAGAAAAAAAACCGCAAGGCATCGGCTACTTTAAAGTCGTATCACATTTTACAAAAACTATGAATTACAATTTAGTAATCCTACGGACGTCAGTAAGTATCTTGGCCGAATTCAAGCGCTAAGCTCTCCTTGAGAACCCGGGAAAATGACTTTCTCTTATCCTAACTTTTTTCTGCGTAATATATAATGCTACCTACGGGTTAAGTAGTTATTGCGTATGACGATATAGAACCACGTAAAAAATATAGAAATACTAAATAACATAAGAATATAAATAAATTAAAGGAGTATGGTCAAAGATATTTAGGTATCATTGAGCGCTAGGTTATTTTATTTAAAATTATTTTTTGTATAAATTAGAGTATGTACTCAATAATTATTGTTACAATAATTGTTGTTCTAAGCGTTGACACCGCCCGCAGTGGTCCCGCACTGCAACGCACTGCACCACTGCACGCGGATAAAGTTTGCTATTCATATTTAGGTTAATTACGAATATTACTCTCTAATCATATGACACCTACCGTTTTTAGGGGTGATACTGAACGAGGTAACGTGGGCCGTGCATTAATATCACCAGTGGGTGGAGTTGCTTAGGCCTCATATATAATTAAGGAAATAGTTAGATGCGAGTTAATTAAGGTACGAAAACTTGGGTATACAAATTCTCAAATTAATAAGGATATCCTCGAGTAATGCATATCCTGAGAGAAGTGTATATAAATGAGGCCATATAGGCTAATACCCCTATTAGATACAGGGGATACTGGACCCACCATGATATAAGGTAAAATGACCGGTAGAATCAATTGAAACTTGGTAATGCCCCTTCATTATAAATCGTATCTTCGGTGCAACCGAGAGTAATAAGGTTGTAACGCTAATGATATATAGCGCTCACATATTGGTATGTGGGGCTGAGCACCCAATATACTTGAAAATATGAAATTAATTAGAGAGTATGAGTGAAATTGGTATATCCTAATTACGTGCATATCACTTCTTATATAAAGGTGACCCCCTGTACAGCTAGTGGTTATACTATATGACGATACGCCCATTAGGGATGGGGCTTTAAGTGCCCCAAATAATCCCTGAAAATTGACAAGATGGAGTGATTAGAAATTCTGAGTTATAACTCTTCAATGTTCTCTTCTCTACATGAGTGTTTTCACCTCTTAGTGTGAGTGTGTGATGTAATTGAGAGTAAAACAGTTATAAATTTTAACTATTAGAGATTTGATGTGTTTGTATTGAGTTTGTAGCGAGCGGTGATCGAATGACTGGTGCGAAGTAATGATAAGTGGTGAGGTGGGTCAGCGTAAGGTACGAGGGGTTTTCTTAATTGACTTTGGCTAACGTTCGTAAATACCTATGCGTGCTAATTACACGAATTCAGTGGTAATATCACCTCTCTAACCTTTTGCTCCAATGTTCATACATAATTATTTATATGTACTAGAGACCCTATACATAAGCTTGGACAGGGATTCATTTCAATAATATAAACTTTAATTATCTTCACTCCAAAGACTTACTATACTATTAATAACATTATTTTGTCTATTAATATTTCTCACGAGTCTAAAATAGTTGTGAGTGGTCTATGTGCCTATATAAAATAACATTAAACACTTTACCTGTTAATACTTAACGTAACATCTGAGAGAATTCTGATCTCCTAATTTCGATGTTTTCATAGAGTGGTCTAATAAAAATCTTATTCTATCCCTATTTTCTAACTATCTAAATATATCTATAGATGTTTCTGATGACTTATAGACTTTACTCACCTTAATTATAGGAACAGATTTTCAAGTTTTGATATTTATTTTATAATATCTATCTTAAAACTACATATAGTCATCAATGAAACTGTTAACTTATATCTTCTCACTTAAATGCTGAGATCCTCTATATTTAGGGGATTATAACGATACAACACACAGTAAGATTATTGGGTACTGTCACCCACTCACACTTAGTATGCATGAGTAGCGAGGGGAGGCCAAAACATTCAGTATATTCATAACGTATATCTAGATAAGTTAATTATAGTGAACGCTTATATACAGCATATTCAATAGAATCTAGTCCCTAACGCAATTCTTGAATACGGCTTGACTATATGTTTATCACTTCATCTTAAACTTATACCTTCTCGTTTATAAATATCACTATACACACATTATTCTCTGCTACTTAATTAGGTAAACTTCTAGTATCCAATATACAATCTTTGTAATGCACTCTAATTATAATACTTATTTTTACTCTGTCAGCAGTCTTATACCACCGATGCCCCACTAAAACGTAATTTCTGTGACAAGCTTTTACGATAGAAGAGTAAATTCACAACGTTTGGAATAAGAAAGGGGAAAATAGATCACTTGGAATATTGAATCCTGCTTTGAATACTCGGGGATGCCTATACGGTAGGTGAGCCATAATATATATGTTATTTTAATTTTATTTTTAATTTTTATTTTAAGTATTTTCCTTTGACGGCAGATTTATTAGTAAGATATAATTAATTTGTTACCTTATTAATTTATTTATTTTATTGGGGCCAATTAGGGGACCTGAGTGAATGCCGTCACTTATTAATTTAGGTGTCCTGTAGGTTTATTCAACTTAATTAAGCGGGCCTAAGTGGGCCTGAGATGTTGAGGTCTATGAGATGTTATTTATTTTGCTAGTGTGCTTCGGAATATAAGATACGCACTTTCAGGTATTTTTATACTCGCTGAGTATCGATCTAGAAGGAGAAGACCCAGAGAGTATAGCCTTCAAAATCTGGATAAGGTAATAGAAAATTAAAAATATAGCCACAGTATAAATTCTAATAACACATGGTTTGAATTCACTTTATATACACACTTGTCGCGCAGGATTACACTTCCGCAGCCTGTTTAATTAATTATTGGATATCTGGCTGATTGAAATATATCTCTATCTTAAAGAATAATAGAAAATTATATATATTATAGAATAATATACAATTAAATTTATAGAAAGATAAGTGTATTTAGATAATTAATATATATATATATATTAATAGTATCTATATATATAATTAATATATATATATATATTATAATATATATATATATATATATATATATAATATATAATATATATATTATATATTATATAATATATATGATATATATTAATATATAATTATATAATATAATATATTATATATATATATTAATATATATATATTTATATATAGTATATATATATATATTTTATTTATATATCTATAGTATATATATTATATATAATATATATAAATATTATTACTCAACCTATTCGTCAAACTAGTATTGCCCTGTATTATATAGTATATATATAAATAGATGGCATATGCTATTACTGATCAGTTTGTATTTTGGCACGAACTCTCCAAACGTCTTCTGTATATATTATATATATTAATATATATATATAAATATATTCTTCTGTCCAATTCACACCATCTCAGACGCCTTGTCACAACATTATTGGACTGTCCTTGCCTCTCTTTATCCATCGCCGCGCTCCCTATACGTAGTTCGAGCTTATCCATATCTAACTTATATATAATTATACTAGGTTACTATCTCAGACACTATCTTCTTTACACCCTCCGGTATCCATTACAGTAATATCTTCTGGGCACTCCTTGCTACTTTATATATAGGATACCATCCTACTTAACATGTTCACGTATTACACACTACTATATATTATATATAGAGCAGCTGTCCTTCATTACTCTACGATCAAATTCACCTATATATATTATATATATACTACTCAGGCTCCACCAACGCTATTAACTCACTATAGTCACTAAATATTACGCCCTAACCTCACTCATTTCTATCACCTCCTGTCTCATTCACTTGTCTAACTCCATGATGCTAGTATATTCAGCATAACATACGCACTCAACTCTAGTCACTAATGATGTAACTGACCTCCTATGAGCTTGCACCTTTGCTCATTGATTAATATTAAGAGCCATGCTTCATATTAGCCCATTAACATCAGTATTTATGAGGTTCATCATTATAACTATGTATAGCACATCAACTCAATTACTATTGACGTCGTCTCGAAATTCTCTTTCTACATTCTATAACAAATTAGGGTAAAAGCAGCATTGCTACTTAGGTCCCAGTTAAAATTTGCCGCAATTCTCTTATTATTTAAATTCGGTCAAACATTGTGTCGTTTTTCTTCATTCACTAATATGTGACACCCCAATAATATTTTAAAATCATGTCTCGTCAGTTTGTACCACACTTCACCATGATCTTTTCTACCATTCAAGACTTTACCTGCCAGCATCTCCACTAACCTATATATACTGTTCCAAACGATCAACATCAACATCTCACCTGAGCACATCACTATACCTATAGATTTTATCCTCATAACCTATTACCTCTCCACTAAACTCCTCTATTACACCAGACCGTCCAGAAAAATTTTTGAGCTAAGTCCTGCTCATTGAATTTGGTGCAATAGACACCTAACCAAAGTTAATGTCCCTCAGTATAACACTAAATAACATCTCATTCATCTCTACACCTCCTGTTGCTAGCACTGATCAAAATACTCAGCAATAATATACTAGTCTCATTGAGCTTATCACCCCAGCCGGTTGTAACATCGAACCATTTTCCCTTCACACGCGGACATAGTTCATTTATATTACTTACTGCAACTTACTGTCTTAACATAAAGTGCTTTTTTAATTGTATTTAAACAATTTCTCAGGTATTTACCATTACTCTATTCTTTATCTCAAGTATTCCCCGCCTTCACCACAATAGTAAACTCACTATTTATGGCATCTATCACTATTATCAAGTAAAGCCTTTCTATAAAGGTCTACGGAAAGCTGCATATTGTTTTTTTCTAATTAATTTCCCAATTCTTTTCACTTATCATCTTTTAAATAGAGCAAACACCAGATCTATAGTCGATCTTCCCCGGTCTGAAACCATGTTATTGCCTATTAACGTTATCTTACTAGGCATATATGCTTCGTACTAACAAACCTCTTCACTCAGTCTATTTCATCTCCAATATTATCCTCCTTTCAATAGGTCTTCGCAGGATGTGACATTAATGAAATCCCTCTATATTTCCTGCCACCTCTATTCTGTTTAATTATCTTCCATTTTTTATATATTAAAGCTTCATTTTGATTAAGTCCCCATTCACCAGGCTAATACGCGCCTATCAATCTCTCCAACACCTGTTCATTATATAACAGATTTAAACTATACTGTCTTGTCCCTTGCAACTCCCATTATCCTTCAGCATCTCTGCACTATGTCCATCTTATCTACCCGCCGCCTTTCTCAACTCTTCATTACCTCTCAACGTATATATAGCAACCATCATCTCCTCCCTCCGTGATCGACCTACTCCTCCTATCTCTACCTACCAGTAACCCCAAAACAAATCAGGCTCTCGCAATCTTCATCCTCCGCTACGCCATCATCTACCAGTCGAGTCAAAATCCTCGAAGCATGAAATCCACTCCATACGTCCCTTTTATGATGCGATGTTATCCGTACATAATCTTTCTCAATACCTCATATAGGTGCTTAAATGTAGAATTAAGGGACTAAAAAAGCAATAACTTAAACTACGGACCGTTTATATAGAGAAGTTCACGTAAGTGAAGCAGGGAAGTTGTGAGGTGGTAGATTTGTGAAATTTCGGTTCACACTCGCTATAAATTAAGTTGTACGCCATTGAGCGTGTAGGTTATGCATTGAGAGAAAACACATGATTAGACTCATTATGAAAAAGATCACCCACTGTGTTCGACAATCATAATGCACGATGTCCTACTGTTCCCACAGACATGCGAAGTATAGATTACCAGATTTTTTTTCGCACAGTAGTTGCTTTCCCTATTGAATTGTCACACATGTCCTTTGTCCTCATCTCTCTCAGAAACTATGTCTTAGCCGAGGTGCTCTCACTATAAGACGATAATTTCGCTACTCACCTGCTCGCATTCACGAACTCTCTC
Source organism: Trachelipus rathkii (assembly GCA_015478945.1). NCBI lineage: Eukaryota > Metazoa > Arthropoda > Malacostraca > Isopoda > Trachelipodidae > Trachelipus > Trachelipus rathkii. The sequence continues at coordinate 9,369 of JABUQX010060355.1, forward strand.
TGCGAGAGATGTTAATATCTAGACAATATGTTATCTCTAGAGAAACTATTCTTCAATACTTCTTAATGTGACACAGATCTGTTTGAGAGATGATTTAGCCCTTATGAGAAAAGTGGAACATCCACCAGATAATGAGTAGCATAACTTCATAGAATAGGAATAACGTGGCGTGATACTTTGATAATACATGAAAACTATAAATAGGTTTGGAGAAATTTTCAAAGACTTCAATTCAATTAGAGAGGTATTTAGAGAAGTTTTGATTATTATTCTTGTATAAAAAGACATTGTGTCGCTTATTAAAAAAAGATTGTGTAAATAAATAAAATAATCATTAAGAAATATTATTTAAAAATAGAGAATGATATTAAGTATTGCATTTTATAGGTTAGATATGTAAGAATATGTTATGTTATGGGTTATGAAAAGATGTTTAGTATATATATTATTATTATCCCATTAATAATATATATAAAATCTTAAATAAAATTCTAAGTTAAACAGTTGTACAACATTTAAAATAATATCTAGATATTTTTGTTACAACGAGCATTTTCGGAAACCTGATTTAGATAGAGTCATTTTTCTGGAAGATAATTGAAAGCGTGAAACATAAATAGAATTACCCAGATTAAGTATTTTGACTAACAAAGTCTTATCTTAAGTATTTTACTAGCTCTTTTGTATATCCGGCACATGTAGTGATCACTGTATTAGATATATTATCTATATGAAATCTGAAATATTGTGGGTTTATATTTTTATAGTTAACAAATTGTACAGAAGAGACATTTTATAAGGTATGGTGTCAGAAACTGGATGTAGTTATAATGAGCAAGATTGAAGCATCTTCCAGTGATCAGGAAGTTAGAACATTAAGAGCGGATGAAACGAAAAGAACACACAGTATTGGGGATATAGAAGAAGATTGAGCCTATCTGATAAATGATGAACGATTACCTACTACTACCATTGATTAATTAAAAAGGAAACGGAAAATGTTTTGAGAGTAAATTAAAACTGAAAGGAAAATTTAGTCAAATATTTTTTTGAGTTATAGAGATTGTATATATTCGTGCGATAAAGCACACATACACGTTTGTAATCATATTAGTAGGTTAATATTCAAATGTATTCAACACGATTAACACCACTATAAATAATATCATCGAAATATGCGCAGTATAGTCGAAGTGTAGGATATGCGAAATCAGAGGGTCAGAGAATGAAAGTATTGCCAGTCGAGAATTCATTTTACAAGCGCGGGTCACGAGTGGGCATCGGGAGGCCGGGCTGAGACCACGGATTAAGGCACAGACTCCGATCTCCCTGGATTCACTTTATTTCCAAACTCTTCTCTCGTAATCATAGATTCGGTAACTTTAGAAAGATAATAAGTTAAAGTTTATTGCAATATTTATGGGAATAGGAGTGGTTCCCTAATTCGGCACATATTAGATGAACGCATATTTCCAGCAGGGATGACAGGCTTAAATTAAAAATTCATAGTAAGAGTGAAAATTGCCATCAAAGCATGATTGAGGCTTCTCTGAAGCACAAACTTAAGAATCAACTGAGTGACACTATCAGGACTTTAGACTTTTCTAGTTTTAATCCCAGAGAGAGAGCCGAAGTAACATCTTTTAATGAAATTACAATATGCATAGATGTTTTGGAAGGGGGAGGAGAAGGAGGAATGACTTTAAATCTGTTTAAATTCAAAGTAGAGACAAAGGTTGGAACCAAAATTTTATCTTAGGAAAATGTCAAACAGCAGTTGTGGTTTCGAAAGTATGGAAAGTTAAAGCATAACACAAAAAGAAGCAATGATGGATTTGATATTATAATCAAAATGCTAGAAAAACGTCATGATGATAGATTAGAAAGATTATGACATTCTATGTCCCGAAGAATATATCTGCCTCGTTTCTGGGATGAAATATAAAAGATATGTTTCTGAAGTTTGAGGATGATGTCAATACTTGAAAGCGGCGTCCTTGTCGAATAGCAAGAGAGAGTAAGCAGTGTCATACCAAAGTTTTTGTTGTTACTGAAAGTTAATAAAATTCAATTTAAGCCTTTTCTCCAGAGAGTATCACCTCGGAAATGTATTCTGCACGCTCCGAAAAATCTCTCCCACCAAATCAGTAATCAGTCCGTGGGAAATCAAAAAATGCATTTGCAAAAGTACGACTAGTTAGCAGCACCGAAAAGCGAAAAACCTTTCCACTGCTAAAGCAGCAGATTTTGCTGATAAATAAGATTTTATGAGACTACTTAATGAGATTAAACAAGATACAGAGATAAAAAAAGTGATCGGTGGAACTTAGAAGTGGATAGAATTTAAAAGTATAATATACCTATATATATATATATATTATATATATATATAATTATATATATAATCATATATTATATATATATATATATATATATATATATATATATATATATATATATAATTATAATATATATATATCATATATATATATATATATTATATCTATACTATATGTATATATATATATATATTATATAATATATATATACTATATAATATATATATATATATATATCATATATATTATATAGTATATATATATATATTAAAAAAATTAAATATTTATATATATATTATATAATATATATATATTATATTAATATATACTGTGCACGTGTGAGAGTGACCATCAGTAGATCTTAATATACTGATTATCTGCGCGAGCGATGGTGCATCCGTATACCTCACAGGTCACTCGCGTGTCCACGTCTACATGAAGGAGTGCATTCTTCGCTGTATCGCAGCTGGAGACCTTTATATATATAATATATATAATATATATATAGTATACTATATATAATATATAATATTAAAATCAATACTATAATATATAATATTTAATATATATATTATATTATATATATTAATATTGTCCTCTGGGCTCCTTTATTTGGGGGGGCCCATGTCATTTCCAGAAACCCAGCAACCTCACTGCGGAGCGCACCAGGTCTCTCAGGGAAGAAATTTGAATGTGTTCTGTAGAGAGTTAGTGTGGGGCATCTTAGGTTGTGAGTGGGACTTCTCAAAAGGAGGTGTTCAACAGTTTTAGATTCTAATAAGCATGTTCGGCAAATAGAGGATGGAATTTCTTGAGATTCAAACCCATGTTTGAATTTCTGAAGATATAAGTGATGCCAAGATCTTAATCTAGAAAGGGAGTTTGTATATTTCGTGGGAGTGTACTTTGTGTAGAGGATATTTCGGGAGGGTGGAAGATTATGAGGTGATTTGGAAGGCGGTTGTTGAGGTATAGCTGCGAAAAAGGTGTATGAATATATTTTGGTAAAGGAGTGTTATTTGGGGGAGGGGGATGGCTCTAAAAAGTTCCCCGTAGTAGAGGGCTGCGAAGGAGGTAGGAGATTTTAAAGGATGTATAGTGTGTTCATGTAAGTAGTTATAACATGGGAGAAAGGGGTCGGAAGTCCTGGCGTAGAATTGAGTTCCTATCATATTAAGATGGTTTAGAATGGGTAGAATTTTTGTTTCTTCATGAGTGTTGGATAGCGGTGGTTTTTAGGCAACCCGTAATTGAACGTAGGGCGGTATTTGTATTCTTTGTAGTTTATTTAAATTAGTAGGGGAGGTTAGAGGATACCATACTGTTGATCCATAGTTGATTGTGGTTCTTGAGAATTGTTTGAATGTTGTTGACGGTGTGGCTGTTTCATTGTTGTAATTGTGTTGGGATAAGGTTTGGAGGACGTTCAATTTTTTACTTGCCTTACTTATGTTGTTATGAATGTGTGGTGTAAAGGTGAAGTGAATGTCGAAGGTTATTCCGAGTATTTTAGGTGTTTTGTTTAAAGGAAGGGGGTTGTTGTTTACTTGGGATGGAGATGATTGTGGTGTCTGTGGTTGATCAAGGTGAAAGATGATTTCTCCGCAGAGGCTGACATTCTGTTGGATGATAATCAGGCTTCTAGGTGATTTAGGTAAGTCTGAGGGAGACTTGTGGCAGTGGGTACTGAGGAGTCGATATGGTTATAGTTATGTATTCTGCGCATTATATTTTTGAATTGGATTTGTGGTTAGGGATATAGCGTAAAGAGTGAACAGGATGGGGATAGGATTGGCTCCGATGGGGGACTCCCATTTCTAAGTTTTACCGTTTTTGAGTTTTGGTGCTTGCTGGACACTTGTGCAAAGTGTTAAGATATAAAATTAGCTAGCCATTTTTTGTAATTGTTATGGAAGAGAGAATTTAGAATTTTTTATATGAGAATATGTCTGAGAGTTTTGTGTCAAAGGCTTACTAATGTCTATGCCAGGAGATTGTTCTTGTGCGAGGTGTTTTGTTTAATCTGTTTACGATGTTTAGTGTGATTTTATTAGGGTTGTTGAGGCTATAAGTAGATTTTTTAAAGCCGTGTTGATAGTTTGGGGAGTGAATGGACGTTTGAATATTTGTGATTATGATTTTCTCCTTAGTTTGCACAAAGAGGAAAGGAAGGATATGGATCGATATGAGGAAGGGAGGTTGGGATCTTTCTGGTTTAATTTATATGATATTGCTTTCTCCAGTGTTGGAGGGATATAGTTAAAAGACGACCAAGATTTATTGAAGATATCTGTGATGAAAGATATAGCAGTAGGGCCAAAGTGTTTTAATGTAGATTAGAGATGTTGCCTAGGTCAATAGCAGGGAAATTTTTTAGAGGTTTTAATAGGTTTAGTTATTTCTTGTGTAAGAATGGGGGGTAGTGTTGATTTCTAGTTTGCGTTGTTTGGTTGCGTATTATTTTCGTTTATTTACTGGGGTTTGTTGGATATATTGGAGTACTGTGTGTAAGGCTATTACAGTTGCTGTTTGGGGGAGGGGAGGGAATTGCTGTGTCCTCTTAAAGCTTCATTTGTGGGTGTGGTGTTCTGAGTTGTGGTGGCGTTTTATTATTTTGGCCACGTCATCTCTCTTGGTCTCCCAATGTTCTATTAAGTGTTTCTTAAATTTTGTTTTATGGGTGGAGAGAGATTAGAGATTTGTGCATTTAAGAAATTTATTTGTGCAGTCAGACCTGAAGCACATGTTTTTTGCTGTCGATGATGTTTCTCTGTTTATTAGTTACAGGATTAGTTTAGTGAGGGTTATTTTGTTCTTGACTTTTGTATGTAAAGTTGGAGGTTTTTTGGACTACTTTGGTGAGGTTATCTATGACATTATGTAGAAAATGGGGAGATTTGATGTGCTGGGGGAAATTCTGCCAGTTTGCTTTTTTGTAATTTTTTGAAGTTAGTTATCATTGACTATTATATGTTGATAAATGATTATATATATATATATATATATATATATTATATAATATATATATATTATTACTATATATATATAATATATATATATATATAAATATATATAATATATATATATATACTATATATAATATATATAATATATATTATATATATAGTTATATATATATATATTATATATATATATAAATATATATCAGGGGCGATTCCAGTAACATTTTACTACTCGCGCTCTCTCTCTCTCTCTCTCTCTTCTCTTCTCTCCTCTCTCTATATATTATATATATATAAATATATATAATTATATATAATATATAATAAATATATATATATATATATATATATATATATTATATATATATATATATATATATAATTATATATATATATGTTTAATCCAAAAATATTCACTTAGAAACAAGGTTGTCATTTTTACAATTTTTCTTTAATTTAAATTGATCGGATGGCGGGGTAACTGTTAATAGTTTTTCTCCTTCCTCAAATTTTTGCTCCATGTGTTTCAATAAACTAAGTAAAATTTTTAATGATGTTAATAACGAAAGTTCAAAATTATAGGAACTAACTTGTACAAATAAATAAATGGCTATGATTTCAAAAATACATTTTTTTTTTAATAATTTTTTACAAAAAAAAATATCTTTAGAGGGCTTATTTTTTAGCTTTTTTATTTTTAGTAACTTCTTTGTTCTGGACTATAATAGTGATAAGTTAGTTTATAATAATTTATTTCTAAAATAAAAATAAATTTATAATAATTTCAATTAATATAAGAAGTGTGGCTATTTTTCAAGAGTGCCATTTGCTGTTATATTGTATATAATCTCTAATTCAAAGTGTCTATTTTATTTTTTATTTAATATTTTAATCTGTATTGGATAAAACCAACAAAATGCTATAGACTGTATGAGTAAATGAAACTCCTACATAAAAGAACATGCCTATAAAGGGAAATAATAAAATAAAATTCATCATTTGAGCGTATTCTTTTAAAATAAAATATTGTTGAAAATTTATATATAACACAAACCTATAATTTACCTAAGATCACCTGTGAGATTAATGGTTATCTTAGTCAAAGCTAAAAATAAGTGATGATAGGAACAGTGGTAAATTTTAGTGAGCTCTTATATTATTCATTTCAAAGACCCAAGATTTCAAGAATAACTCGATTATCAGGGAAATATATACTTATATTTCTTTAAGTAATTGGTTTTATCCGAAATGCGTTCATTAGAACCAAATAAATGTTATGGATTTACCAAAATTCTTGTGTGTGTTAAATAATAAACGGAACCTCTGCGTGATATTTACATTAACGATGCCACCTCTGCAGTTTATTTATCCTTATAGTTTCCTATAGGTAGGAAAAAAAATACAACGTAAAAAAATATTAATTATACTAATGTGTATATATATATATATATATGTATATATATATATACCCTCTTAAATTTTATATCTGATCGGCTATTATTCGGAAATAACCGAGCGGCGAAGTGACTACGTTTATATATATAAATATTTGATTGAATAAATTAACCATCAATATTATTCTCCCTAAATGGGCTCCGAATGATTATTACCATTTTTATTTATTTTAAATCTTATTTAAACAATATTCATATATTAAATTATACGTCCCCTCATGCAGTCTACCCCGTTGTGTCATAATTCTTAGGGGTTTGAGCTCATGTCGCTTGCCCCCCTTTCGCTAATTAAAATATTTAAAGAAAATTTTATTATATCGTTTTATGGATAAATTTTATAGAAGTATCTCTCGATTCGTTTTCTATAAATAGTATAACTTACGTGATGCTTAAAAGCCCCGAGCGCCGGAGGTTGTAGGAGTCGCCCTTACTTAGATATATATATATACATATATATTTATATATATTAATATTATTATATATATATATATATTATATATAATTAATATATTATATATATATATATATATATATATATTATTAAATTATATATATATATATATATATTAAATATAATAATATATATATATATAATATATTATATATTTATATTATATATATATATTATATTAATATATATATATATTATATTAATTATATATATATATAAATATATATTAGTATATATTAATATATAGAGGGGACTCCTACACTCGTGCTACTCGTGCTTAGCACGAGTTAATTATTCTAGAAACGAACGAGTATTCTTTAAATTTTTGGCAAAGTTTAATGATATAAAATAATTTCATCTTATTTTTTTGGTAAATAATATAGCAGTTTATCATCAAGATAATAACAGATAACATATATAACAAATGAAAGATTATATAGTATATAAAATATTAAAATAATCCCAAGGAGTGTTTGGTGCGGAAATTATCGCCGCGTTGAATAATTCCCCATGAATCTTTATATACTTACAATTGTATATGCCAAGGATGATAAACGATCTTCGTTGCCTCATCCAAAATGCGGAGAGCAAATTTCAAGGACGGTGATAATTTATAATAACAATGCAAAAATTATATTACTCGATGAATTTCAATATCTCTTACTTAAGTTGGTTTACCTCCAATACTGTTCCCCTCTCCCCATCTATAAGTAATTCTACAAAATTAAACTCACCTCCGATTTGTTGTTTAAGAAAAAAAAATTAAAATAAAATTATTACATTATTTATTTATTATGCACATTTCAGGTGAATAAAAAAATAATTTTAATATATTTAAATTCTAATTTATACTGAATTTGAATAAAAACTAATAATTGAAAAGCCGCAATGGCCCCTCTAGAATGTCTCAGTTTAAGAGAACTGTAAGAATGTAGATAATCAAATTATCTTTTATAAATTAATTTATTTTTAGTTAATTATATTAATATTAAATAAAATAAATAGGTAAATATAATAAATAAATAAATAAAATATAAATAAATAATTATATATAATATATATATATATATAAATATTTTATTATATATATAATTATAATATATTATATATTAATATATATATATATATTATATATATTATATATATATATAGTATATATTATATATATATATATATATATATAATATTAGAAGAGAGAGAGATAGATGATACGGATTTTTGAGTAAGAGAGAGAGAGGAGCCACGAGTAGCTAAAAAGTTGCTAGAGTCGCCACTGATATATATATATATATATATATATATATATATTATATATATTATATATAATATATATATATATTATTAATATATTAATATAAAATATATATATAATATATTATTAATATATATATATATTAATATATATATATATATTATATATTATATATATATATAGTGTGTGTAATATATTAATATATTAATTATATTTATATTATATATATATATATTAATTAATATAATATTTAGGACATTTATAAGAGTTAGACTCCGTTTATAGAGGGAAATTTTTCGATAAGAAAAACAACGAATTTCGGGCCTTTTTCGTTATTGCTGCAATTTCTATTATTTATTTGCGTTATTATGGCATTTTTATTTTTAATGAAATATAACGTAAAAGATTTTTTTATTTTTTATTATTATTATTATTATTATTATTATTATTTTATTATTATTATTATTATTATTATTTATAATTATTTAATTATATCTATATATTATTTATATTATTATTATTTAATTATTTATTAATTATTATTTAATTAGTGAATTAATTTTTTTCTAAGTTCTTTCTAATTTTATATTATTTGATTTTCGAATTAGTATATATAATTTATGGGTATAATTTTTATTTTTTAAAATAAAACTCCCCCCCGGTAACCCGCGAGCTTTGCGAAGCGGTGTTCAACCCCGCTCTTGTGCGGGGACGTAGTATATCCAAGCTGGGGATGATTATATGAGCGCGCAGGCGGGCCGGAAGCCCCTGCGGGCGCGGAATCAAAAAGCATTAAAAATATATAAAATATAAATATCAAATGTATACTGTTCAAGGTGTTTCTTAAAACAAAACACGTATTCAATTTCATAAATATTAAAACTGAAATAAATGCAATGAACGGCCTAAGCTACTTCATTTTTTATAAGACTATAGCGTGTGAAGCACAAAAAATATTTCTTTTACAATTTTTCTTTCAATTTTTTTGTTAAATATTAATTAAATATACATTTTTAAAAATCCCTAGTATTTACTAATGTAATTAACCTCAAACAAATCATAGAAATTACGTTACATTTTTTATTGATTTTCGTTTCTGGAGTCAACATCTTATAAAATAGCCATAGGGTTATAATTCTACTATTATAATAATATTTGGTATATATTTATATATATTATATAATATATATATATATATATATATATCATATATAATATATATATATATAATATATATATAATTATATATATATATATATTATATATATATATTAATATTATATATCGGTATATATATAACATATATAATATATGTACCTTTACCTTTATATATAAGACGCTGGAAACATCCCATCCGCGGATGGCTGAAAATTATACATCCGCATCCACGATGAAGTCATTCAAAATTTGACAGTAGTATATGGTAACAGTTTTGATCGATAGCAGCGATATTCTTCAAACAAAAGTATTATTATAAGAGGTATCGCTTTCCAAACTTGGTATATGGTTATTGTGGGTGATAAACTGATTACACTCGTTACACGCGAAATGTCAAGTCTCTAGGATGTATATAGGGGGTACCTACCCCCGAGACCGAACGCAAAATATGTCGTTACGCCCTTTTTGCCGCGTCCCAATTCCGAGTGAAGATTAGGGCCTAAACATTCTTCCGTTGATTTGTAATTGATCACCGAACACGAGTCTCTTCTGGTGACCCGAAAATAGTGTCATTTTCCCCTAAGTGAAGGTGCTTCTCCTCCTTTAGCGCCAATTTCAAATTCGCCCTGAAAACCATGGGTTCAGGCGGCTTAACGTATATCGGAGTGAAATTTGGATGTAGGCTATATGATGACGTAATCTCGTCGGGAGACGGGAGATTACGTCGCTTCTGCGCTACCCGTTAAGGGGGAGCGATGGCCCCCCCTCTAAAAGGAAAATGAATCGTAGGAAGACTGAAATTTGAGAGGCTTATTACATGGGAAAGGTCATTCCTCCTAAGGTTAGAGTGACCGGAGTTGGAGAGAAGGATTCTTAGTCGGATTCCAGTGGCCCCGGAGGCGCGCGCCCCCTCCTGAAAAACGTTAAGAAGAAATTATGCGAGTTGGAATAGCAAAAGGCAGAGGAAGAAGAGAAGAAGTAAAGGAAGAAGGAGGAAGGAAATGAAAATGGAGAAAGACGGATCTTGTAGATAAGGATTTTTCAAGGAGTCAAGAGGAATCGGAGTCTTTTTCGGATTCAAACTTTCTGAAGTACGGCACCTCTCGAGTGCATGGAAGACCGGTATAATAAATTGGAGATAAAATATTAGTTAAATCATTAAATATATTGTAGAGGTGCTGGCATGTTTCAATATAAACATTCGTATAAGACTTCAATGGTTGAGATATCACTATATATATGTTATCGAGTCTTGTAGATTTCGAAAATGATGGTTCAGAACTTACACATCAAGTAAAAAAAAATTTAAATAACTTTTCTTAATCTTCATCTATATTAATTACAGAGAGTGTGGTGGTTTCCCATAACTTCTATTAAAGCTGAGTAACTCAAGTATAAAATCAAAAACTTACACAACTCCTCACCCCCTTTCCGTGATCTATTGATCTATTGATCTATTGATCTATTGATTCAGGTCATATTTTTTAGTAAAAATTTGTCATGGTTTTACATAAACACTAAAGCAGTAAAGGATCCCTCCCCTGTGTAAAATCAGTAAATCAAACCCGACATACCACACTGCCTACATCATCCTGATCTATTGATCCATTGTTCTATTGATTCCAGTCATATTTTTAGTAAAAATTGTCATGTTTTACTACTTACACTAAAGCAGTAAATCAGTAAATCAACCACCATCCAACCCACCCTCCTGTCCATCTGGATGAAGCTGTTGATTTAACAAGGGTATTGGTTATATCGTATTTTTATACTAAAATGATAAGCGTTTAATACCATATGCATTTTTGTCAGTATAAATTCAGATAAAAATTCAGTAAATCAAGACTTATCTCCTCATCTTAACCCATATATCTTGTGTCTCTATTGATCTATTGATCTATGTATCTATTGATTTATGAAGTCACTATTTTTTTACTAAAATTGTTTATGCTTTTCATTAAATCAGTAAATCAGTAATCAGTAAACAAATCACCATCCAACCACCCTCCTGTCCAACGTGATCTATTTTTATCATATTATCATCTTATTTGATCTAATTGATTTCAATTCATATTTTTTTTAATAAAAATTGATTCATGTTTTACATACAACTATTACGTTTTTACATAGCCTAAATCAGTAAATCAAACCACCATCCAAACACATTCCTGGTCAATACGTGATCTATTGATCTATTGATCTATTGATTGCAAGTCATATTTTTTTAGTAAAATTTGTTCATGTTTGCATTACACTTACAATAGCACCAGGAGTAAATTTCAGTAAATCTTGACCATCCACTCCATTTCCACCCTCCTGTCCAATCTGTGATCTATTATTCTATTTTGATCTATTTGAATCTATGATTCAGAGGATCATAATTAATTTTAGTAAAATTTCATGTTTTACAATTACCACTAAATCTAGTAAATCAGTTAAAATCGTATAACATCAAACTCCTACCCTTCTCATACACCATATTTCCACCCGTCCGCCTGATCTGGATCAGAATCTAATTGACTCTTAATTGACTTTAAGTCAATATTTCGAGTGTCATTTGGATTAAACATAAGACATAAAAAGCAATGGGTATCTTTATACACTGATCCACCGAATATATGCTAACGTAACAAAGTTTTTCACATTAATAAAGCTAACAATAACATCATCAGGTCTAAGAATATATGCTAATAACAAACAAAGGTCTTAATACAGAAAAAATGGGAAAATTAATAATATAAAAAAAACTATATTAATTATTAACTCAAAGTTCCCACACTTAATCATTAGTAAAGTATAAATCATAATTTACATAGCATCTCAAAAGACGTAACCTAATTCTCAATTACTCTTCAAACATTATCTCTAACCATAACAATGTATTTTTAATTATTTTGTATAATTAACTGGTTTAATATTTAGCAATAATTTATCACAACATTTTTAATTATCATACTATAAACGAATATACTCTAACGTAACAATTAGTTCCACACTTATAACACCTAGTAATAGTTAACTAACATTGATCAAAAAATTGTAAATGCCTATCAATACTTGGATCGCAGGCAAAAAGGGCGTTAACGCGACCATTATTTGCGTATCTCGGTCTCGGTGGGGAGGTAAACCCCTAATTTATTACATTTCTAAGAGTGACCTTTGAAATAATTCTTCGTTGTGATTCTCAGTTTATCACCTCACAATAACCAATACCTAAGTTTGAAAGCGATACCTTCTGTATATACTTTTGAGTTAAATTTCGCTGCTATCGGTCTAAGGTGTCTTGTAATCTACTTTTTGACATCGATATATCACTTTTTTAATTATATATAGTTTAATTTATATTATTATATTATAATATTATAATTTATTTATTATATATAATATATTATATATTATTATAATATATATTTAATTATATATTATAATATTATTATAATTATTTTAAATTATATTAATTGAATTATATATTTATAATAATATATAGATATATATAGTATAGGTTATATATATATATGGATATATTATATATAGGGTATATACCACTGGAATTATTAACTAACTTAGCACAAGATTTAGGAAAGAAATATTGCGTCTGATAGAATAGTCCGGGATGACCAAAGAAATCAATGAAAATTGTAATTTTTTTGTGAAATATAATTGGTGTTCTCACCCGGTAGAGAGAACAAGGCATTTATAAATAACCCAAATAGTTTGAGGTTCAGTTTCCGCCGGTGCCGATAAAAATCCATTTCAATTATTTAGCAAACTCATCAATTATTCAGGAGGGACGTCATTTTAACACGCAAATTTATTGCTCGATAAAGTATGTAAAAAGTTTTATGTCACTCATTAAATTTAAATAATACCAAATCCTTTTAATGATACTTTCAAATTACTTTTCAAATTGATTTCATATGAAATAAGAATCTGTAATATATATTTAAGTAAAAATATAATGATTTATTTTTAATTTTACTTATTTGTTATTTACAATGATATTTTATTAAAAAAATAAATAACTAATTAATTGAAATAATAGAGACATATGAACAATGTACGTAGATAAATACACTTTCCACTTTCAGCTATTAAATGCAAACAGCTACGTGTATTAATAGCTTCAATCAATTATATGGTGGACCCAAAATGCAAAACTTATTCAACTCCTATTTTTAAAACGTTACATTATGTATATAAAAGAACGAATAATTTTCAGCTTGATCATTTCTAAAAAGTTTTTCTTCATGATCTCTTACGTTTGGAAGTAATAATAATTAATAATAATAATAATTAATAATAATAATAATAATAATAATAATAATTAATAATAATAAATAATAATTTAATAATAATAATAATAATAATATAATAATAATAATATAATTAATAATAATCAATAATAAATAAAATAATAAAAATAATAATAATATATTAATTAATAAATAATAATAATAATAATAATAATAATAATAAATAATAATATATTAATAATGACTTAATAAGTATAAAAAATAAAATTAGGTGATATATAGCTAAAAGAATTTATATATATAATTATATAATATATATTATAATATATATTATATATATATATATATATATATATATATATATATTAATATATATTATATATACTCTCTCTCTCATATTATTAATATATATATAATTAATAATATATATATATATAATATATATAATTATAATATATTAATATTATATTATATATATATTATAAAAATATATTAATATATATATATAATATAATATATATATATATTAATATTATATATATATTATATATATATTAATATATATTATATAATATATATATATATATATATATATATTAATATTATATATATAATATATATTATATATATAATATATAATATTTTATATAATATATATATATATATATATATATTATATATATATATATATAATATATATATATATATTATATTATATATATATATATAGATATTATATATATATATATATTAAGTATATTAATATTATATATTAATATTATTATATATAATATATTTACAGTGTCACCACCACTTTCACGCGGCAGATGCCCTAATTCAGGTAGAGGGGCGTGCTGCACGCTTCCAATTTATGATATTATTAATTATATATAATATATTAATATATATATATATAGTTAATATAAATATTATTATATATATTATATATATATATTAATATATATTTATATTTATATATATATATATATATATATAATGATATATATTATATTATATAATATGCGTGTGGTGGTGTGTGATAGTGTGTGTGTGCGTGCTGTAAACGTTGATGGGATGGGCTAGTTCATTTCTTCTTGATAGAGATAGTGCGTATCAGCAGCGGAAAGATTCTCATCCTCCTTATTACTCGAATAAATTTTCATTCAACGCGGAATTCGTTACAATGATGTTATTCGACGAGAAAAGCGGACTTTCCCTAAATGAAAGTGCGTAAATTTCCTTGATTGTTCTACTGGCAAACTTTCTGGCCTTTTACAATAAACACTTCTAACATTCTGCAAATTAGTCTTTCATTCTCCCATTCGCTCTCACGATTATGTTGCTAATTTTCCAACTTAAAAAGTTAGCCCCTTTGGCTTTTTGTTTTCTTTTAGCCCAACCCTGGACGATTCCGGAAATCCTCCTATTTCTCCTTCTCCTCTCAGGTGCCCTATGACTTATCTGTAATTACATTTGATTACAAGGACTTTTGAAATATATTTGCGTTAGTAAGACAACAGTCCGAATGGCACTCTTCAGATAGTTTTGAGGGAGTGGGCTGGCATCGTCCCTAATTCAATTATACCATCTGTGCCAATTGCTAGCAATTCAAATCAGTGTTGGTGAGCGCTCATATGTCCAACTTATACAAAAGAAAAGAAGCAGCTCTGATCCTTCTAATTACCGACCTGCAGCTTTCTCCTGTATTTCTGACTAAGATATTTGAAAACATTCTCAACTCTCATTCATTGGATCACCTTGTATCTCATTCTCTTCTTTCTGATCATCGGTACAGTTTTCGGCACTCGAGGTCTACTCTAGAAAAACTATCCTATCTTACAGGTTTATGGTCTTCTGCCCTTGGCGACTGTGAGAATCTTGTGTGGCGGTTCTTGACATATTCAAGGAATTTCACCTAGTAATATGGCATATGTCGCTGCGCACCAAACTCCCCTCTCCTTTGTATTTCTTTATTACCTTTGCTTACTTTTGTCTAACTTTCCTTCAAATCGTTCCAGATCGACTGTAGTTGATGTGGTGACTTCTTTATTCCCTGGTTCAGTTATGAGGGATTCCTCTTTCTGCCAATGATTCAAAACTCCATTCTTCTACTCGCTTTAAATATCTTTTGCATCTAAAATTGCCTCTCGTCTTAATATTTTTTATTCTATTCTTGCTGACCTAGATAGAATTTCTTAGGGTGGTCATCTCAATCTTGTGAAATTAAACTCTTTAGAACCCCAACTTCTACAAATCTCCCTCTCAAAAACATCTAACTTTCTATTTCTCTAAATGGTTTTCCTGTTCTTCTTGTTGACAATATGAACATCCCTGGCTATAACATAAACAAGATAGAATGTCCTGAAATACTCATATCCCAAAAATTGTTAGGGTGGCCTCAAGGAAGATGAGGGTATGTTTAGGTTGCGAGATTTTT
Organism: Trachelipus rathkii; assembly: GCA_015478945.1. Lineage (NCBI taxonomy): Eukaryota > Metazoa > Arthropoda > Malacostraca > Isopoda > Trachelipodidae > Trachelipus > Trachelipus rathkii. The sequence goes on from JABUQX010060355.1 coordinate 25,676, forward strand.
TTTCTCTTCTCAGTTATTCCAACCATTCAAAGATCACATAAACCATTGCTCTTACATCTAGGGAGGGGGGACTCTGGTTTCACCCATCTTTTATATAGGGCCAAGTCAAATTACTTGACTCTTTGACTTTGCGACGTGACATTGGTGCTTTATTTTTGTGTTTTTATAGGTACTACAGCGGCACGTGTTCAAAGGAATTGACTACTCGCATTGCACCACCTTCACGACGCCCTAGGTACTTCTGTATTTCTGACTGAGAAATGATTTTTTTTGTGGACATTGCCATCGCCAGACTTGTTCCATGTGATGCTTAATTCTTTTCAACCGCCTCTGTTCTGTGAAATTCTCTTCCATCCTCTGTGTCTACTGGTTGAATTTAATCACCTTCATTTTAACTTGTGTCTGTGCTCACCTACAAAATGTGTTAAATTTTTTTTATTATTTTTATTATTCTTTTACTGTTTACCCCCTACCCTTGGTTAGGGCTAAGCAACGTGAACAGTGTTGAGAGCTGTAATAGGAAATACTAGGAAATACACGAATCAAGAATATTTTGAAATAAATTACTCTTCAATTTTCAGTATCTATTGTACTAGGGTTCTTTCTGGTCTTCGACCCCAACTCTTAATATCCACACCAACCTCTGAAAATGTTTAAATTCATAATCTTTATTTTTGTATTTCTATAATTGAAGAAATGCAGTTTTAGCGGCAATTTTATTTAGTTTTACTTACTTTTCCTAACAGCTTTTTAACTTTATTTTTTGTTAATATCTGTTTTTATTTTTATTTTGTTTCTATTTAATTTAATTCTTTTTTTATCTATGTATTTTTATTTCTTACTTTGTTATTTTTTATAGACTACCTTATTAATTTTATTTTAATTTAATATTTTCAATTTTTTATATACGCTATTTATTAAATATATTTAAAAAAAAAATTGCCTTTATTTTAATATTTAAACTTAAGAACGGTAATCTGTGCTTTTAGGTTTTGAACTCTCATACCTTATCTATAAGAAATTCGTGATATCAGCTATCCTCATAAATCAGCATCAGTATTCGTAGATGCGGATGCGATTATTGAAAATGATTTTGATATCAGCAGATGTGGATATTGGAAATAACTCTTACTTTTACATTTCGCTTGACCCTTTATCTTTGCAAGAAGATGCTGGTGTTTTGTCCCTTTTCTTTAAGTACAACAGCGGCATGTATCAGTGGGAATCGAACACCGTATGCCACCACCATTGCAACGCCCTCGTTGCACAAATTTTTGTGTGGACGCTGACAACTCAGACTTGTTCACTGTGGTGCATCTTTCTTTCCAAATGCCAGGCATCTTCTGTTTGTGGCAAAATTGGGCTCAGTTCTTTTATCTGGGCATTTGTCCAATTTGGGCATTTTAGAGGGCATTTATACTTTTATATTGATATATATATAATAATATATATATATAATATATAATATATATATATATATATATATATATATATATATAATATATATATATATATATATATATATATATATATATATTATATATATACAAAGTATTGCGGTTGTGACATGGTCCATCTGTGGGTAACGTTGAAGAGAGTGGGGATTTTCAGGTATAATCTGAATGATGATTTGGAGGACGAGTAGGAGCTTTCAGAATTATTTGTGTGGGTTGACCTAAATGATTGCGAAAGGTGATCAAAAAAAAGGATGGTAAACAGGTGGGCTTTGGTGGTGCGGGAGAAAATGAGGAATTGTAGGAGGTGATGACGTTCTGTGAGGAGAGAGATATGCGTGTAAGTAAATAATACTTTCTTTAAACACAAAGAGTATTCATAGGTATACTTAGAGTTGGGTGTAGGTAGAGATGGTATTTAAGTGAAAAGTGTGATTGATTTTGTGGTGGTGAAGGAGGAGATGTGAAGTATGTGTTGGATGTTAAATCAAGTGAGGGGTTAGGAATGGGATTATGGATCATTATTGTTTTTCTATGTAAAATTATGTTAGTGGGGCTTGGATGGAGATGAAGGTGGTATCGAAGTGAAAGGTGGGTAGAATTAAGAGTGAGAAAGTTAAGTTGAATAAGGTAATAATGATAAATATTTAAGGAGCGCTTGCATGTAAATCAGTTGAATGTAAGAAACTGAACAAATCTGGAAAGCAAATGAAAGAAGCGGTTGTTAGCTGTACATAAGAAGTATGGGATGGGGCATAAGTTGGAAGTAAGAATGTTAACAATGAGTGGTGAAATGAACAGGTGATACAAGCGGTTAAAAGTTAAAAAAAGAAGCGTTGTTGAAATATACTAAAGGCCAATGATGAGATTTCAAAAGAAAGGACGTTTGGAATTATATAAGGGGGAAAAAAAGAATACTAAAAAATGCATACGTAGAGGAAAAAAAGGTACATGAACAGTTTGGAAGGGAGGATGAATGGGGGATTACAAGGGAATAGGAAGCTCTTCCGGAAGGAAAGCGCGAAAAGGTTAAGAATGAGAATAAGGGGAATCTTGCTTAGAAAATGAATAGGGATGGGCGCTTTCGTAACAGATGAAATGGATGAGGGGAGAGAGGAGGGAACACTTTCGAAACATCTGCATAACATTGGCCAGTAATGAAAGATGTGATAGTGGAATGTGAGTGGGTTTGTTGGCGCAAGAAGGGAATAGGTATTTTGGGATGAAGTAATTAGTAAGGAGGAGATTAAATTCACTGGCCAACAAAGATTTTGCGGCAAAAAATTTTTTAAAGGTCATTTTATAGGTAACTTGTTGCCCTGATTTCGAATATGACCCTTTTCCTAGATTGGCTCTAGTTTTTAAGATACAGGGTTGGTCACAAAATACATTAAGTAACAAACAATTTATGTTAGGTTGTAACGAAATTCACAAAAAAAAACACGAAAGGATATATAGTCAAATTGTTAAGAGTAAGTACATTAAAAAATGCTTAATTAGGTCAAAACAATAATTCAGTACAATGAAATCACATTTAATGATTCCAAATCGCTGTCTATATGATTGTCTTCTGTGTAGAATGTTGGATAATCACGTGAAGGCTCCAAAAATAGTCTGCCATCATGTGTGAATCCCAACTTCCTTGGTATCTTTCTTCCATTACCTTGATATCTTGATGGAACCTCTCCCCTTGTTCCTTACTATAACATCCAGATTATCCGGAAACCGATCTAAGTGGCTATGTAGAAAGTGAACTTTATGCTCATATTAGCATTCAAATTTTGGAAGTCTGAAAGCATTTTTCTGTACGAGTTCTACATAGTTGGGAGATTTATGGTGCCCAAAAAGTTCTTAACAACCAAGACAAAAACTTTTCCAGGCAGATGCTTCAATAATCAGTCATGGAATTTATGAAATTGTCATCCTTTGATGATTTTGGCGAATTTGAGGGCCGCCTTAAGATTCCAGCTTTGAGTTTCTCCATACTCAACCCTGGAAAAAAGTGCAAATATATTTGAAACATTCACCATACTTTGTCTAGGGCCCTAACAAATTTCTTCATCAGTCCCAGTTTGATGTGGAGTGGTGGGAAAATAATTTTTGCCCTGTCAACCAGTGGTTCGTTAATGATATTTGATGGGCACCTAAAACAGTTCATATTTCCCTAGCAGGGCCATACAACCTTTTCCCAGTGGTCTTCTTTAGCCCTACTATTCCACACACAAGCATATGAACAAGGGTACTTAGTATTTCCGCTTTGCTGCCCAAGTAAGAGTTGACCATCTTCAAAATCAACGCATATAGACCACTGGTGTTCTTATATCTAAGCTTCTGCAAGATCCTTTCTTATTATTTTCTATTTCCTTTTTTAAGTTTTTTTTGAAGTTGACCTAATTGGAATTCGATGCATAACTATTTGCCATCTGTTTACAATAAAAACACACTGTCAAGCTTCTTCGGTTGAACTAATCCATAAAACAATCGCCAATATTTTGGTCGGTATTTAGGTAACCCCATTTGGATTAGGAGTCCGGGATGTACCTACAGTATACTAGGTCTTCTTCAATGAAATATGGAGGAAGTATTACCTCTCTTGTCCGAAAAAAAAAGTTATTTTACATTTGGCCTTTGAGACGGTTCTTTTCACTTAGTCTAGATGCTAAAAGTCTCAGATCTTGCTTGGAGAAACTTACAACTCGTACTAAATCATGGATTCTTCTTCCTGGGAGGAACTTTTGCTGTGTAGAAAGTACTTTCTTCATATTCACCACCACTATCTGCACGTGTGCACCCCATCTTGGATATCTTCTTCATCAGACAATGCTAGGTCTGGGAGTGTTGGTGAACACTGGGATAGGGACATCGTTCGGGGTGTGGTACAGGTCGCCTTGGTTAATTCCAAATCCGGATACTCAAATTTAGTTCTTGTAACGAATGATACCTTTCACATTAACCAAACAAAAATAACAGTCACTGTGGTGATTCTTTGGCTCCCGCCATACCATAGGGCACACCAAATTTTAAACCTTTTCTTCGTCCATTTTTACAGACCATATGGGGAGCCCAAGACTTATCTTGGTCTCCGAGTTTCATTCCAAAGTAAGCCAGATATGCTTTGTTCACCAAAGTTAAAGTAATATTTCTCTTTGGTTCTCTGGCCAATATTCACAACAGATGTAGCAGAATACATTGGGGTTATTCAAACAGGCTCTTCGTGAAGTACTCAAAGTGTTCTGAAAATAGAAAAAAAATTAAGTATATATTTTAAAGGTAGCCCCTTAAAAAGAAATAAAACGATATTACTGTAAAATATGCATTTTAAAAAAGAATTTGTATAATGGTTAATCTGGAACACCCTGTATCTAAGAACTAGAGCCAATCTTGGAAAACTAATGTCATTTCTGAAATCAGCACACCCGATATACTATAAATTCGATAAAATATTCTTGGCAGCAAAAAAAAAATTTTTTTTTTGTTGGCCAGTGAAAATTGGTAGAGTGAGAAAGTTAAAGAATGTTAAATCTACAAGTATTGATTGGAAATGTACTCTTGAAATGTTAAGAATGGAGGTGAGATGGCGATTGATTGGATTTGGAAGTTCTGTAACAAAGCATTTATGGAGGGTGTAGTTCCGAGGGATTGGAGGCAATAATAGTATCCTTATATTAGGGTAAGGGAGATAAGGGGAACTGTAGGAATTATAGGGGAATTAGTTTATTGAGTGTTGTAGGGAAGATATATGCTTGTATTTTAGTCGAAAGAATGCGTTGAAGGACTGATTGGTGAAGAACAAAGTGCATTTAGAAGTGGTAGAGGATGTGTGGATCAAATCTTTACATTGAAACAAATAATTGAGAAAATGAGAGAGAAAGGAAGAATAAATTGTATTTATGATTTATGGATTTGCAACAGGCGTATGATAGGATTAATTGGGAAGCTCTTTGGCAGGTGTTAGTGATTTATAATGTTGGTGGTAGGCTTTTGAATGGAATCAAAAGTATGCATGACGAAGTGAAGCGTTGCAAGAATAGATGGAGTTGAAAAGTGATTGGTTTAATATAATAGCGGAGTGAGGGCAGGGATGTGTTATTGTCTCCTTGTGTTATTTCAATTTGTAATTGGATTGTGGGAGGGTATGAAAGAATAGAGGTGGAGTGCAAGGGATTCTTCGTGGTTGTAGAAAGAATGATTTAGAAATGGAAGAGAGTGGAGGGTGCCCCACCTATTATATGCAGATGATTTTGATTATGTGTGGTGAATTTCTGAAGGAGACTTTGAAGGATTGGTAGAGAAGTTTTGGCAGGGTGTGTAATAAGAGGGGTTGAAAGAAAATGTAGATAAGAATAAGGTTTTGGTTGTGAGTGAGGAGAGTCCTCGGTGTGAAGTTATGTTAGATGGTGAGCAGCTGGAACAAGTATCTGAGTTTAAATATTTAACATATATGTTGGATTGAAAAGGGAAACGGATGATGCAGAGGGTAGTAGAAAAGTTGTGAATGGAAGTGGCTGGTGAACAGTTAAATCATTGGTGATGTAAAGGGACTAAGTCTGGAGTTGTGCCTAGGGTCTTACCTGAGGGTATTTTGTTACCTGTGTTAATGTATAGTAGTGGGACTATGGTCTGGAATAAGAGGTATAGATCTAAAGTACAATGTGTTCAGATGGACAATCTCAGTGGCGTGTTAGGTGTGAGAATGAGGAATGAACGTATTAGAGAGTTGTTGTGGTGTGAAGAAAGGGTGGAATAAATGAGAAAATAAAATAAAGTATGTTTAGATTGGTTTGGTCCTTTGGAAAGGATGGATGATAATGAGTTTGTTAAGCGGATGTATAGTGGTGAGTGTGCTGAGAATCGACGGCTGGGAGACCGAGGAAAAAGTGGATTGAGTCAGTAAAGGAATGCCTGGAGGAGAGAAATGTGAGTATGGCAGAGCGAAAGAAAGGTGCATTAATAGGAGTGAATGGCGAGTTTTGTGAGGGGGTATGGTTGTGGCCTACTGGGCCAAGGGATGAACTAACATTGACGAGATGAAATATGAGGTCTTGTTGAGTTCGTGAAAGCTCTAAGGTGGGATTTTCTTGGCAGGGACTAGTTCTCACTAAAATATTAAAAGGGGCGGTATTAAGGGCTTTTCTTTTCGGACTTGCGTTTTGATTCTTTTACTTTTTTCTTGGTTCATGTACGCACCTTACCCCCAGTCTTTGGGGAGAGGGTGAATATATATATATATATATATATTATATATATATATATTAGATATATATATATATAATAATTATAATTATATATATATATATAATATATATATAATAATATATATATATATATAATATATATATTATTATATATATATATATATATATAATATTAT
>JABUQX010060355.1:37500-40000 GCA_015478945.1 Trachelipus rathkii
CTTGGTTTATCGGTTTATTCAGAACCTTAGAAATGGTAAGCTTAAAGCACCTTTGATCAAGTCCATTACTCAACCAGTGTTCTCTCACCAATTTTTTCTATAAGGCAGAGTTTTATTGGATTCGAGCCCTTCAAAGGAAATAATTTGAATCCGAAATAATCTGCATCCGAGATAACCTACCTTTATTCAATTAACTAAACAGTTGAATTTTAAATTAGTGGAGGGTGTTCTTAAGTGTGATAGGAGACTTAATAATACCTTAATTCCGTATGATACAAAATTTCCTATCATCCTCCTCCCTACAAATTCACACTTTATTAAACTTATTGCATGGTATCATCATAACGCTCGCTCATCATCACTTAGAAATTTACAAAACTTCTTTTTGATAATCTCGGTCTTAAGTATCTAGTTTTACACTCATCGGCAGACTATAAAGCAAGATTATCGTCCTCGTGTTCTGTGCAAACGTCTCTATGGCAGTCCATTTTTTTTGCTCTTGCTCCTCTGGCGGCTTTGTCTAGTTCTCGTGTGATGGAAAAGCAAATCATTACAGTAATTCGGAGTAGACTTTTACAAGGTGGTACTTCAATTGAAGATCATCGATAATACTTGCCTATAGTTTTTTTTTTAACTTGCTCTTGTTACTTCGGGCTGTTCATCTTGAGCTTGCCTTCGATAATGGCACCAACTCTCTCGTGAGGACACTAACGTATGTTTATAGGCAGACTGGGCATTCCTTCTATAATATACTCGGACAACGCGACTTATTTCCAAGCGGCATCTCAGTATATTAAACATTTGCGTACATTACCATCGGTTAGAGATTTTTTGACCACACACTCCATTACTTGGAGATTTAACCCCGCTCGTAGTAGCCACTACGGTGGGTTCTTTGAATAATCTTGATTAACTAAAACACACTCAAGAGGAATTCTTAAAAGCTGTCTTTAGGTCACATTTTAACAGAATGGCGTGTTTTACACAGTTCTCGCTGTGCGTCTTTTAGTTTCTTAAGCTGTGGACCACTCACCTTTTGTGGGAGGACAAGCTCCATTGCGAGGCACCTCTCAAACCCTCCCATTTACTCGTGGCGTTTATTGAGCTTAATGCTCTCTTTATCAGAAAAGAGCTTTTAGAAATCGGACCACTGCTTACGGGAATGGGGCAAATTAAATAAAAAGTATCGGTATATAATGTGGTTTATCTCCAAAATCTTAGTTTTGCTTTGGGAGTAAGGACAAATTTATTTATCTTACTTACTTAACCTGAAATATTTCTGATAATCCTTAGCATTGCTATCGTGATGTAATTCTTGGTAGAAGATGATGGGTTCCTCACTTGAAATAAAAATTAGCATAGCATTATCCGGTCAGTATCAGTTAAATTACGAAAAAGTAAGGAGATTATTCGAAGCTAAGTTCAACTATTACCTGTTTGAAATCCATTCAATATTTTTAATTTAGAGATAACTCGTCCTTTTCAGAGGGAATCTACCTCTACCGGAGAGAAACTACACGTCAAGCTCAAAATTTTAGCGAGACAACGTATTAAGGCTATTTTTTCAGACGAAGAATAGTCGAAAACATTTTTGGTTTGATTTTTCCTTTCACATGACATAAAAATGTTCTAAAATTAGATAATACGTATACTGCGCAGTAACGTCTTTTATCTTGGCTGCCTTGTACTCTGGGGGGTAGTTGGATGACATTTGCTTTAAACTTGGTATAAACCTAATATTATAAGCTCGCTGTGGACTGCAAACCTTTCGAAGCTTTCAGGGCAATTGTAGGACTTTCCTTTTTTTATCATATCGACTTTCAGGGACTGAATTATCCTATAACCCTTTCTTGTTGGTCACGTTCCCTGGACGCTTTGATGGTTGTGTCATGCGACATGAATAAGTCGAATAGACAAATTCCTGGAACTTCAAAGAGGTGACATCCCGTTATATACATTTCTCGGTAATATGAAGAGATGATATTTTCTTTTACAGTTTTCAATCATTATTTTACTTCCGGGAAATCAGAGAGTCTGTGTGTTTTTGGCGTTCCCAAGGTCCACAATCTCTTCGAAGGGGAATTAATTTACTTTGTCCGTTTTATTGCATCAAACTACTGTCTGGTACAGTGGAATGGGTGATTGTTTACCGAGGTGTAAAAACCCTTAGTTGCTGGGGGTGGTCAATAAATAGCTGTTTTTTTTATTTTTCTCACTATGGTTGAGCAAGATAAATGTGTTTTTCCGGGTGTCGTATTGGTAATTTTCTATCCAAACAGTTCAAAAGGTCAAATTAGCATGATGAAAACGGAATATTCAGTACCTTATATGCTATTCATCATTTGTGAATTTCAAACGTCTTTCAAGCGTGACTGAAATTTCATTGGGGTTGGTTGAGGGTACAGAGGGTGTATCTTGAATAACCATTATTTTGTCATCCATATCTCCTGGAAGAATGGAAGCCTTCATATATTTTCTCTTTTGTTGCAATACTATAAAT
>JABUQX010060356.1:0-20000 GCA_015478945.1 Trachelipus rathkii
CTAAAGCTTGAGACAGACCCAATCCCTTATAGAGATTCTATATATATATCTACAGCATATTTGGTGTTTTAGAAATAGGAAAGTAATTAAGTAACGTAAGCAATTTATCTTGATAGTAAAAGAGGCGACAGATATGGAAAGATCATGAGTATATGAAGAATTGAAAGGGTTCAAATGATCATCGTAACACATTATATATACTATGGAAAGTGGAAATTAGAGTTATAGATGTGTCATGGGTTGAGTATAGATTCATGATGAAAATGAGCTAAGAATAAAGTAGGAGATAAAACAGAACCCTGAGGAATCACCAACTTATTAGACGAAGAAAGAAGTTACGCCTACCATCAATCGAATCAGTCCTGACATTATAGAGTAAGGTCAAGATTTTGAAATAAGAAAGCTAGACATTAGTAAGCAAAGAGAATAAGGAAACCAAAGCGAGGGGAGCTTGGGAGAGCATGGATGACGTGCAAAAGTTATATACCCGATGATCAAATGTTTTTGGATATGTCAGCAAGCGCCACCACACAAGCCACTACGCAATCTTCCCGTAGTTCCTAAGCACATGAAAATAGAGATGAATGGCAATAAATTGAAATGATAATAAACATGTTTTAGAAAATAATATATTTATGTTATATGGACTTGCAACATCGCCGAGTCGTAATATGCATCTGGAATTAAATAATACACGACTTTGAGAGTAATAATCATAGGGTGTTGCAGGTATTTTGTATAAATTAAAGTATTATGCGTTAGAGAGTAAGGGTGAGAGGTTATAGATGATGTAAGAGAGTAGGAGAGTGTGGAGAGAGAGGTGTATACTAAGATCTTTAGAAAGAATACAATATAAGAGGTCATATATAATTAAAATGGTGCGAGTTAATGGATTTAATTATAAGTAGAAATGAAGACTTTCGATGCGTACTGGTCTTAGATCCACAGTCGCTTATATATTATATACTGAGAGATAGGATTGGTATACTATTAGCGTATCAGCTTCCAACAATATATGAGGAAAGATGCTTGATAATTGAAGCCATAGAGAATATAGTTGAACGAGGGGTGGGGTCAGCAACGTTAGCACACTTCCTCAAAATCGGAGAGGAATGCAATCCGGGCCACCAGCTCTTCCTAACATTCATGATTTTCAGGAGCTCATGCAGACGATCAAATGTAATCTAAGGTAAGAGCATAGGACACCTGAGGGAAGACGGAGGAGGAAGAGGAATACCAGAATCGTCCAGTGTTGAGTTAGAGGAGAGGAAAATAGGAAGCCAACGAGATGATTGGCCTTTTCTAAGATATGGAGAATTATAGCAACAGAATCATCAGAGCGAATAATGAATGAGGAAGTAAGATAAGGGGATAAGTAGCTTTTAACAGAAGTTAATATGTTTAAGAAATGAATGTTGTTTGGTACAAGAGGTCCAGAGAGATGTTGTCTAAGTTAAGGTATAATTATATATAGAACGTCAAGGAGGTCAGCTGACACTTATCGTTTAATGAAAAGTCAGCTGTTACTCGATCGAGGAGAGGGTATGCTTACTGAACAAGCGCACACGAGGTTGGTTCGTGCGTAGAGATGAAAACATGGAAACGGAGTGTTAGACAAGTTGGTAAATAGGAAGAGATGAGAGAGGAAGTGTTATCCGAGCCACCTATCCGAGAGGTAGCCACTGAGTTGTTCTTATGACTGTGAAGGATAGTGGAGAGTAGTGGACAGCAATTCTCTGAGAGAAAACACCAAGTTGTGAGATATAGGAAGATTGAGAAGTAGAGAAAAAGAGCTTGATGTCCTATTGACAGAGGGAAGGAATGAGTCACTCATAGAGAGTTTTTGAAGTCATCATTAGAGACATATATAACAAGTGTTGAGTCGCGCTAGTTCGATGAGGGAGAGTTCACGAGCGAGCTGGAGAAGCGATTACTTACAGAGTGGATCGATATGAGAGACAATCATACACACAGTTACTCATTATTAAGTATGTCAGAGCTATATAAACGCTATAGGCGTGAACACGATAACGTCGCATGATGACCGAGTGTGGTAGAGAGTTGTAAATGATCGGCCAATGCGGGGTGCGCTGTATCAATTTAAATCATGTAGTCTGACAGTATAGCAAAACACTCTGAGCTTGAGAGGTCGACGATTGAGATGGTTGGTCGCATGCAGGAAAGAGGTTAATTAATGTTAGATATGCACATAAGGTTGGTGGTCGAGATGAGCGGAGTTTGAAGTGCTAGGAAGGTAGTATGATAAGCTTATATGATGAGAGAGAATAAGAGGCGTATACGAGGAGTTAAGGGGCTAACGACCACCTATTACCAGTAGAGTGGATTAAGGTGTCTAGATCACATCCACACACCACACCGACAACCACGTTGGGGAACGATCCGGAAATGGTGTAAGGTGTTCTTTAATTAGTTGCTTTCCAGATTGTTTGAGAATACTTGGAAATGATTCTCGGCTTCCTGCCCACGCTAAACTCAGTATGAGAGGAACCGCAACAATTTCAGTGTTTCGTACTCATCTCGCCAACAAATCCCTAATGTGAGTACCCCGCCCAGCCACATCAGTATTTAGATGAGGAGAAATATTAACAGTCTCACACTAGCACAGTCGATGATAGGTAATTAGGCAATAAAAGGCGATGGAAATAAGTTCATGTGGCTGTCTGTTGAGGAAGCAATGTGGTACACAATACTGATTCTAAAATGAGTAACACTGGCACTAAGTGTATACTATCGTCTAGTTTGAACTAAAGGAGTAAATGAGAGAATTACATGACAGTTATCATGTAAAAATGCGTTGTTGTCGTATCTCCCCTAGAATATTCTCTATCTCAGTATTTGTGTTATGTTTGGATGATATAGATAACTTAACGACCATGAGTGTAGAGGTGGTATACTATAATTATGTATTGTATTGAACAACACATATGCGGGATGTTACAATATCGGCTCTGAAAATCATAGTATGAATAAAAAATAGGCAATAGCTGGACTAGCTGCAGTAAAATAGGAATGGAAAGCATGTGGTTTGAGAGAGTTGAGAAGAAATGTAGCATAATGAGGAGTGAAGATGCATAACATGTGGAGTGAAAAAGGCATACAGGAAGTAATGGCGAGGTCCTTGTAATTGGGCGTGGTTGTAGATCTGGCCCAAGGGATTAACCTACATTACAAAATACCACAGTGGGAGTCTGTGAAGTATTGGTGAAACAGCTATATAGGCTGGTTTTTGAATTGAGACAGGCCCACCTTAAGGGTATGAGAGGTGGGTAGGGGACTTTCTTCGCTGACCATAATGTTTCTTACTATTAATTTTGTTTCCGGTGTTTAGTCGCGCACCTAACCTCCATTTATGGGAAAGGAGAAAATAAGAGAAGATATATATATATAATATTAAGATATTATATATATATATTATTATTAATATATCTAAATATTGAATATAATATGATATATAATATATATATATATATATACTTATAATATATATATTAATTATACCTATATATATAACATATATATTATATATATCATTTTTTATTTTAAAAACGAAATCTGATAGATGGGATTGCTTAATAAGAGCAGTTTACGATTAAAAATGTATAATTAATTGATGGAAAATTGAAAATTCATAAAGTGAACGTAAGATAAAGACAACAATAAATCCCATTTTGAAAACGTATGATAATTATGGAAATGAAAATAACTGGCAAACTTGTTAACGATATATATATATATCTATATATATATATAAATTAATATATATATATATATACTATTATATATAGTATATATATATATATATATATTTAATATATAAGTATATTATGATAGTATATATATATATATTAATATATATATATATATATTCTTTGAAATTATAATATAGTTATATATTAATTTATATATATATATATTATAATAATATATATAATATATAATATATATAATATATATTTATATATATATATAGTAATATATATATAATTATAGATATAATCATATATATTATATATATAATATATATATTATTATATATATCAATATATTAATATATATATATATTATATACTATTATATATATTTAAATAATATATATTATTTTAATATCTTGAGAATAATGAATTAGTGGGATAGGATTGTGCTTGCATATTCGTTATTATTATCTTCAATTCTGTGTGTGTTTCGAACAGTAATCAAATCAGTAAATCTAGGCACTCTACATTACAATATTGTTGTCAGAGCTATGTTAGTATCTCAAATAGCATACAAATAGGAAATCCTTGCTCACATTTTTATGTATATATACTATATATTAATATATATATATATATATATATATAGTATTATAGAATATATATATTATATAAGTTATATAATATTATAATATATATATATACTACAGATATTAATAATATTAATAAGTAGTAAGTGAAACGGTATTATTATTATTATTTGAAGAATTATAATACCATTTTTTTGCAAGTTTGAGGATAAGACTAGGGAATACTAGTGCACCAGAATTTTGCTAAGAGACAATGGCAAGTAAGGTTCACACTTTCTGCCGAAAGTAAGATTACATAGGATACAAAAAAAAAATTGGTCAGGAGAAGTCAGGAGAAACGTTTTATAAAATATTGACTATAGAATAAGTCATAGTAGTGAGTAAATCATATTTTATAATATTTACACTAACAATATAGGTATATTTTGAATGATCCATGGACCAAGTTAAATATTTTTTGATATATTTTTTTTTTCCTTACTGTAATAATTGTGGAATGAGAGATGTATTTGATAAGTGAATGAACAGGATGAAAAGAGCAAATGACATTCCATAAAGTCTACTTCTATCCTGTTTCCTTTCTATTAATATTAGTTCACTATTATTTTTAGTTCTTCCTATTCTGTTCGTAGAAGTTGTTGCAAGTTCATCTCCTTTCCGATTGACGGTGATTGGTATATGGGTGTGTTTTAAGACTATATGACTTATGACTTAATCATGTTTAAATATCTTTTTCTTTTTTAGGGAATTATACTTTTTGAGGTGGTTTTTTTTTTTTTTTGAGGTTTGACGAAGTGATTTTTTTTGAATTTTTGTGCTATATTAAAATGTATTTAATTATTTATTTTATAATAATGACTGTCAAGCAAAAATAAGCTTAACTTTAACGACCAGTGGTTTGGACGTCAAACTGAACCTTGGTTCATTTCTGTTCACCAGATTTCCAATGTTCGTACTTAAGTATTATGGAAAAGATTTCTTAAGTATCCAGTAAAATAAATGCCTGACTACAATTATACCAACAACTAAGCTTTTATGCATATTAGATTTTACATGACAAACTTATATAATGCCAGACCTGTGGCAAAATCAAAATGACAGAAAAGATAATAGAAAGATGTCCTCTGAATTACATATAAGTCTATGTCCAATGGCTCTCCATCATGAGAGTCCTTACGTATATTGTTTTTCATCAGCGAGAACAAGGGAACTAATAAGATTATTGATAGCCATCTAAGCTAGAGGCAGAACGAGTCTCAACAGAGTTCACAACACTACATATCAAACGAGAATCACCAGATTCTGTTTGCTTGATCATAACACAAGCAGAACTAACGAAGCTTAAATAAGCACCTACTTTGAGACCATTTGCTGGGTGAAGTATGAGGCCTTGCATTCGCTACTAATTAGCGCGTCGGCACACTATGTAATTAAAACAATTATATCACATAATTAAATTAATAATATAGAATATAGTATACTATATCAATAGAGTACTCTCTAAAACTGAACTTAGAATATAGGATTTATCATTTTTGGTATAATTTTCTTCTATAGGCAACCTGAGAGATAAAATTGTTGAGTATAGGAACGATGTAAATTGATATAGAGATAAATAAATTTAAATATAAATTAGTTAGATTGAGAATAACTTTTATAGTGGAAGGACTATATGAGAAATGCGACAGTGGAAAGGAGGGTTTTCTGTAATTAAAGCAATTTTAGTGGAGAATCTGAAAGAACATAGGTCTGATTTCTCAAGAAGAGGGCGCAGTATGTATACAATAGCCTTATTATTAGATTTCTTCGATGAGAATAAAAAGTATGATCTCTATCTTATTAAAATTTAGACTGTTTCTCTATCTACTTTTTAAAACCTAAATAGAACATACACACAATCGCAATGGTATAGTACAAATGTAAGAGCTGCCACTAGGAGAAAAGATGGTAGAGAATATAGATCGGAGGAGTCTCTCCTCAATCAGCGCACGTAAAGCACCAAGAGAGAGGCATAAGAAGGATAAGAGAACTAATAGAATACTTCACTCCCATACAGATCACGGGAGAGCAGGTGGATAGACGCTCCGAGAAACACGATGCTCTGAGACAATCTGATGAGTGATTTACAAGATATGGAAGTAGGCTTATCGAAGCGAGTCAAAAAATTCAACCATGCTTGAGGAGAGGGAGAGATATAGCTTTAAATCTCACAAGTCTCCCTCCATCCTTTAAGAACTTTGAGGTGCGATGATGGACGCGATTGATAAACGCTCACCCAGGCCTATTAATGTCTGATGTATGTCCCGCGTCGGCGTCGAGCCCCCTAACTTTTGACTTCTTTTGCACTTATTATGTTACATAAATTAATAATAAATACGCTATCTATTTCCCTACCATCTTTGGAAAAATAAAAAGAGATAGCTTTGAAGACGCGATTTTTATTTATGTGGTTATAGGCATTATTTGTGCTGTATTTATCTTTATAATTATAATTTTTTTTTATATCTATTTCCCAGATAAAGAAAACATATTTTCTATACCACGATCAAAAGTATTTTTTCTAATATTAATTCTATTGTTCTCCTACGTAGGAAGTATCTGTAGATATTAAGACAGCTTAAGATTATGTTATTTAATATTTTATATTAGATTATTTTTTATTCACTAGTTCCCAAGAAGTAACAGATATCTGAGCCTGTTACGAGATTCCAGGGCAAAATATTGCAGATTTGGTTCATGGAAATGTCAGGGAAACTCAAATTTCTATCACGAAGTTTTAAGTAAGGTATTATCATCGTAATAGTATTTGAAAGATATCACTTAGAGTATTGAGTCATTGTCATAGAGAGAGGTTCTTTCATATTATCTCACTTCTCAGGAGCCAAATATGTCTCTTTTGATGGAATGTCTAAATTATATATATATATTACTCTATCGTTGTAATAATTAATTTAAGTATTTAATATTTACTATTACTGTTCTCTATTCTTTTTTACTGCAAGTAAGTCATAACAATGATCAATACAAAGAGCAGATATAGAATTAGAAATGGAAATAAGATTATATACCTATATATATATAGTATAGAGTAAAAAATGGAACTATTAAATAATTTTATAAACAAAAGTACATATGAAAATGGAAATACGCACTTTAACTGTTTTATCCTCTCTTTTTTGCATTGTCTCTTCCAATCTTTTCTTCATATAAACCACAGCGTGATAGTAAATTGACTTACATTTATTTGACAAGAAATACCCTAACAAATAAGTCTTGTAGACCCATTATAACTCGTATGCACAAATGTAATTAAGACTAATTCAAAATAAAGTATTGATTATCGAGACGCATTGCACTATACTGCGAGACACTTTGCTTGTTAGTGGGCACGAGTTTGCAATTAATATGTTGTGCTCCTATTGGGTTTATAGCTCGCAGCGTGAGACATCACATGAAAAATATCTTGAGAAATAGCTCCTCCTCAAGACACTACTCTTTGAACAAGTAAATAAGGACTAGTAGAATTCTACTCAGAATATTATACTTAGAAATTTAGGACAGTATATGATAATACATGCGAGTCTGATATAGTCCACGCGATATGAGCAACTATCTGATGTACCTAATATACCCTAGTAAATCAATAACTATCAAATAGATAATTAAGTCCTCTTTACGCAAATCTTCCGACACACTGAGCGATAACCGCGAAAAAGGCGACATACATCAAATGTACTCGAACAGATTGTATACAGACGCATTCGCTATTCTACTTGGACATAAACATACACTATTACCGTAATACATCTCAGCACGCTTCAGAGAGGATTATGAAGAATTCCTGCGTCACGACTGCAAAATGCATAGTCAGATGAATACACAGTGTAAATGCATTTAGCTGTCGTTTTCGAGGAGATAATCACCTCATCTCCTATGACACCTATAGCACGCATGTATAGAATAATGTCTACTATGTATATAATGAAAGAGCGCTCTTTAAAGGCGTATTATTTGCCATTGTGTGATATATATTCCACGAGAGTCATATGTATTATGCATTAGCATATTAATAGTAATTAACACATTAATTTCACAATATAAAATATATAAGTATTTACCTTATGTATATCATATTAGATAATGATTGTATTGTATCATGGTGGTAAAATAATATCCGTAAGTATAACTACTTCCAGGTAGTATTATGGTTCAGGCCTGAATTGTAGAAGTGGAGCTCTAGAACTATTATAGGAATTGCAATTCCTTTGAAATCATCGATATTAATAGAATATCCACATATTGCCAAACCATAGTCACATCTTTGTCGCTATGCCTTACTAAAATATGTCTATGATAATCTTCTTACATGTACGGAGTGTAGTTGACACTAAGGCACATCTTTGAGAGATGTGTGTATGTTATATATTATCTTATCGATTCACTTTGTTGGCTTGACGCGCCTCTCTTTTCTCTTGCTCGATTATATTACAGAATGTATAATTCTTTCGTGAAATATGCTATCTGACGATAAAGAGTTCGTACATCACCTAAGCATTTAATTCTGCACAGTCAGCCCGCAATATATAAGTAAAATTACATATAGAAGATCAATGTTTGAGACAATAGGTAATTTCGACAATCATCGTAGAGAACTCAGGATGCTGTGCAATCTGCAGATATGTCAGTTATCAGTCTTTGCATGTTCTGCGGAATGTCTAATCATCTCTATTACGTATGCGAAAGAACCGACCTGGTCTATATTCATGCGAGCCTGGATTTTATTGTAACTCTGACCAGTTGACTTTTTGAGCTAGATAACTTCTGATTCGAACAGCAGCGAGAATATTTCACACACCATTCCTTCGTTAAAGAGAAGCTTGCATCTTTAAGCCTTTAAAGTTGTATACATGCAGCATCCGCATGGTTCAGAGAGATAATATAGTTAAGATGACTCCATAAGACTTTAGAGAAATCGTCTTAAACCGAGAGAGTGTGTATCATAGGAACATTCAGTCAGATCACATGAACTCGTTATGGGTATAGCAGAACAGCTAGTGGGAAACGAGTGTTGCGATACTAGCCTGTATACTTATTATATACTCGTAGTGTCGTAAAACATCTCAGATTATTTATGGATGTAACTCTCATTCCGCACACTATAAGGTCTGTCTATCATTTTTTTGGAGATGAGAGTGCTCATCAATTTTCTGTTGAAAATATATATTCGAGAATAAATTAAATACTATATTTGATGGTTTTTATATTAAATTAGTTATAGTATTATGTAACTTACAGTAATAAATCAATCATGTCCTCAAATACATTAACTATTTAGTATTATGAGCAGAAAAAATATTAAAGAAACACACGAATAATGTATATTGATGATTATATTATCATCTATTAACTTATTAATATATGATTAGTTATCCAGAGTATTATCAACTGACCTTCAATAATTGTTTACGAAAGGAGTAGAAGGACATAATTTAAATCTTAGTTTCATTAGTAAGTCGCATATGATCTGAAATGTCAGTTTAGAAAATTTAGACATTTTATTACTCCTAACTCGCACCGCAGCAACTAGACGGGAATTAGACATCTCGTATATAATTCTCATCCAAGTACACGCCTGGTGGTGTGAACACAAG
This sequence comes from Trachelipus rathkii, assembly GCA_015478945.1. Lineage (NCBI taxonomy): Eukaryota > Metazoa > Arthropoda > Malacostraca > Isopoda > Trachelipodidae > Trachelipus > Trachelipus rathkii. The sequence continues at coordinate 9,955 of JABUQX010060356.1, forward strand.
TCACCAAACACTAGTGTTCGAGCATGACTAACATTTGATAAGAGATATCAGAAGTTCAGAACTGATAGAAGATTCATGAGTTGAGATTGGGAGTTGAAAGTATTGAAAGGATAATTTGGAACAGAAAAGAGTATTATTATATGCTACACGTAGAGCGAGAACTGATATGTATAAGGATAAGTATTCGAAGAGATTTTGTCAGATGATCGTTAGATGATAATTAGTAAACTATATATAGGAGTGTTTATTAATTTACATAACGAAGTGCCACTATGATCCTCGAGCTATGACCCCTCCTCAGACGATATAATTTTGATATAAATAATAGTTATAGTTTTAGATATATTAATACTAAGTTGTAAATAGTAATTGAGTATTCTTAAGCCATATGGGTTTACAGCTCAAGAGCATAAAATTTAAGGTTTAGAGGTTAGCGAGGTTATGGTTAAATTCCATGGATGTACAGAAGTTAGCGAGTACTACTAAGTCCATTGATGTTGGTAAAGTCACAAAAAAAAGCCACGCCCTTGATGCAAATCTTGTCTATTACATATATACACGCACATACAATTACTACATATATATACACACAAAAAAAAAAAAAATATAAAGAAAATAAGAACTCACTATTTCCTGCAAATAATAAAAATCTAAAATCCCGTAGGAAATAGAGAAAAATCTTATTCATTTTCTGGGGAAATAGGAAAAGCTATTAAATTTCTTGTAGGATACAAGCGTATAACAGCCTGATTATGACCATTGACAAATAATTAGGAGGAGGATAGAAATCAATTTGTTTAAAGAACTGCGCAAGAGACGATAGATAAGAGCAAGTTACGAACAAGGACACATGCATACTATTGCCTACCTCCACCCAAATTGCTTATAAGAAAAAAAATATAAATAAGATAAATACTATTGATCAACTAAAAAAGTAGATAAAATCTGAAATAATAAATAACCTCGGCAGCTTCGCACTAGAAATCACGGTAAGGGCTTTTTCCATCGCTTATATGGCGTTGGGCGAATGCTCTAAAACAAGTCTCGAGACGAAAGGCTAAAAATCGAGAGTCAGCTAAATATAGTGAAATCTGAGTATAATATATAGAAAACATTAACTTCATATCTCAGCTTATTGTAATTCCGTAACTGAGGAATTATATATTTATCGAAAGTAATGACACAAGCTTGCGTCGAGTAGTAAATTTTCTACCATCTAACACAAAAAGATATAGTAAAGTATCTAAATCGGCTGTAGAGTAATCGGTTGCGACTGGTAAACCGGATTAATTCTCTACCCTTAACTTTATCTTATATCAAAGAACCAAGATATAAATTTTGTTGATAAATGGCCGTCCTACGATACCGCCGCTAATTAGAAATAGATTTTAATTTGATTTTAATTGCAGAAAATGATCCAATGATTTGCATATGTATTCCCCTTTTTCTTACATCTAGATTATATGTTTTTTTAAACATTTTGAAATTATTCAAAATTTCAATAGAGATATGATATACCATCTCTCATTTACCAGCAACTACTCAAATCATTACCAATCCCATCGTATTGCCAGCTCTAGTGGTTATCTAATTACTGAGTAATTACTTACTTTAATTCCTTTATATCATGAAATCACTTTTACTTTCATCCTTTCACCATTCTCATTCAATGCCTTTCGACTCATTAGACTATGCAGTCGGCTTAAATATATATTATAATATTAATATATACGTATAATTATGTACTAAGCATCTACCGAATAATAAAAGTTAGCGAAAAACTAGTATAATATATATATATATATAAAACATATAATATAATATAAAATCAGAAATAAATAATTTTTTATTTCAGTATTATTTAATTTCATCGTGGAAACTTAAAAAAAAAATTATTTCATTCTAAATATTTAATAATATAAAAACACCTATTAAATACTCTTTAAGTATAATCTATTAGAATATCTGAGCAAGAAAGTAAAGTTCCAGTTTGCTAGCCCATCCATTATTCATATAATAATCAAAGAAAGAGACGAAAGATCGAGTTTGAGATATTACTCCTAAGGAAGAAATAGTATGTAAATACAATTTATTTATGAATCGCTACTGGTGGAGAGAGAAATGTAGAGGTATAATATTGAACATGTTTCTAGTTAGTGTATTAATGGGGACTTACAAGGGAATATAAGCTTCTTCCTGAAAGGAGTGCCACTTTAATGTTAAAGGGAGTATATGCGCGAAGTCTGTGTCTAGAATCGAGCGTAGAGGAAGGGCGACGAGTGGTGTCGTAACGCGAGACAATATGGAATAGTGCGCGAAGCATTTCTTCGGAGATCCCGCGGTGAGAAGCACTTCGAAAATCTGCCTAGATGAAAACGTCCGACTATGAAAAGGTGACCCTTAGGTTCCGAATATGCTTGTTGAAGTTTGTAAGGTGCTCCTCGTGGGGGAAGATTACGCTTTAATGTGGGGATATGAGGTCAGTTAGTAAGTAGGAGGTAATAAAGAGATAGAAAGAGAACGTTCGAAAGAAACATTTAGAGGGTCTGCAAGGACTAGATAGACTGACGGCATTCTCGGTACTTGTGAGAATTGATCAAAGAATCGGAGGCAGAGCTGCTTCGTAATTCTCAAAAACAATCGTGATAAGCGAACTAGAAATACAGAATAATGCTTAACCTGTAATCAAGGCAATTATGACGAAGATATAGTTCCACGGCATGTGCGCATCGAGTGAATATTGAGCAGCTCACAGTTTTATTTAAATTTTTTCATTAGTCAGTTATTTTATTTATAGGGTATGTGGGTGATTATAAGGAGTAAAAGAAACATTGGATATAGAGAGGATAGTCTACGTATGATTATCATTGAAAGTGTATGTGATGGTTTGAAGAAATTTATTTTCTTGCTATGGCTATTGTTATAGTTTTAGTTAACATGCCTGCCTCTTCGGGATGCTGGACTAATATATATAATATTAGTGATCGATATAAAGGTATGGCCAATCTATGAAGTTAGTGCATGATTGGTACTGATATATGGGTGACTAGAAATTTCCGTTATATTAGTAAAGTAGGTGATAGTGATAGTGTTAGGTAATTCAAATAATTATAACGTCATTGAAACAAATGATTGCGAAAACTGAAGAGATGGGAGAAACCAAATTGCAGTTTAAGGTTTTAGGATTTATTTATTATCTCATGTCAAACTAGTTGACTTGCTTTGTATTAGTAATATTATATAATTGATGAAGTCTTTATTAGTGCTTAGTTTTATAGTATAATTTATTTATGGTTGTTAGTGATATGGTTCATTCTATTGAATTGAGAGTTATATTTAATGTATTTATCTATGACGATAGTGAAGACGTCAGTATGTTGAATTAACAAACAAATATATCAAGATGAAGCAATGATAACAAATAAATAAATGTAATAATATATTTTGGGTTGGGATGAGCCGTGGTTGATTATGCGGGAGTCTGTGGATGTCAACGTATGAGTTTTTATGTGAGGGCATTTTTATAGGGGTAGAGAAAGCCGGTGATGTAGAGAGGAGAGAAACTTAGTTTGGCTACGGGTCGCGAACATGGTTGCGAACTTGATCGGATAGTAATAGAATAAGAGGATGGAAGAGAGTGGAGGTCGCCCTACTATTATATGGGATGATTTGGTTTGTGTGGGTGTACTATCTGATAGAAGAGTATTGAGTATAAGGAATATTGATTAAGAGGGATTTGTAGGTGATGAAAGGAGAAGAGTTTGAAAGTCAATACGATATATATATATAAGATAAGAGTAATAGAGTTATGGATGTATGAGTGAGGACAGATCTACCTTACTAGGTTGCTGAAGTTATGATTTGTGATGGTTGTTAAAGACTTAGGATACTAAGTGTATATACGAGTTATTAAATATAATTATCTCCTTGACTTACATTCATATTATTATATATATATGAAAAGGGATATAGGATAGTATTCAGAGTTGAGTAGTATAGTGAAAAGGGTATCTTTACTATGAGGCATGTGATGTATATAATTATATGTTTATAACTAGTATTAAAGTTATATAAAATACTTTATTCAATAATATAGGTATATATATAGAATTCAATAAAGTATCAAATATGTTAGCTCACAGGAGAGATTAGGGAGAATGAGAGACTTCGAGGGAGAACTGAAATTTTCTAATAGTGAGTATCGTCGAGAATAAAGTCATACAATAAGCAAATACACGAATATGTCATCAGTAATAGGAGACGCTTGATGGTGGCTGATTTGAGTATAAGAAGATTATGAAGTTATATATTATGAGAATATATATATTCTCTAATGATGTTAAATTTATGAGATCGTATTTAGGCATGCTATATGGAAATAATAGGAATGGATATGTTAGTTATGTATGAGATAATGTATACATATAAAGACATCTGTTATAATATACGAAGTGTTGTCATTATGAAACGCTGAGCATGTGAGGACTTTCGTATATGAGTAGATCCATAATGGACATTGCAATACGATGGCAGGTTGAAGACGAGTGAGCTATGACAGAGATGGAATCGTGATATGAATGGGCATGCAGTGGAAATAACAAGGTTGCTACTATATATTCATATCGCTACAAGATTAATCGTCTTCCAGTGAGTACAGCTTTTATGAGAGGATTAGATTATTGTCAACAAAGTCTAGCAATTATAAGGATACAATTGCAAACCACGAATATAGTCACAAAGACTCCTGTCACTCGTACATAGACGCATGTATGAGATGATCTACGTAGCGGACTATCGTGAGAGTCACCTTATGGAGGTGGATTTATTACTGACTGAGCTTAGCGTAGTGGGATTACTCTAAACATTAAATCTAGGGTATAAAGGTGAATCTTGTAAGGCTGGGCTTTATACTTTCGATACTTATTCTGTATAATATATTCCCTACTTATATACCTTACTGTTTTACAAGATGTTAATGTGTCTATGTATCAATAATAACCTATATATATATATATATATATACACAGTCTTTAGGGAGAGGAGGTGGGTTAGATGATGATGAGTTAGTTAATAATATATATATACTATATATAATATATTATATATTAATATATATCTATATTATATAATATATTATCAGGATGAGTGGCCTAGAATAGTGTGATAAATAAATGACCGAATTAACTCATGAAATATTCCGGTACTAAAAGTATTCGGTATCTATATATAATACGATATAATACCGAATTATTACGGTACCATAATCACTTGTCATATTTCAGTAATATATATATATAGTATATATACCGTAACTGGGCCATTGGGCCAAGAGCTAGAGTCAGTGATACCATTTAGTAGTATAAAAAATATAAAAGAATAATAACTATACACTCGGTCAGTCAAAATGATATAAGGTGAAATTTTTCTAATTGGATTATAGATCATTTATGTATACGATTATAATACTAGTTAATTTTCACGGTAAGGTGCTTGATTCCATATACATTCTCGAGACCTCTCCTCGCTCACTCACACTCACGTTTTCGTGCAATCATGGATCCAATAGGTATTTGCTTTTTTTTTTCTTGAATTATCTCAATTTCACCCTCTTAGGAGATGTAGGTCTGATTCTAGAGAGTAATAAGGATTGTGTCAGTACGATTGATATGTACTTGTTGTCCATAGGCATCGGCGTTACTAATATGCCTCTACAAACACCTTCAAATGTTTTCGCGAGATATAATAATATCTACATGTCAGTAGCAGCATACGTTTTGGCGGTCGATTTTACCGGATAGCAATGTCCGGCTCTACATTTAAATTGTCTACATGTAATACTGGTATGCGCCAAATGAAGCATATGGTAATGAAAATGTCTGATCCAAAAGTAATCGCGATGACTTGATCAGATCGTTAGCGGTCCGGAGTACCGGCCTCATATAGTTTTACCACATTTTAACCCCAGGGTGTATAATCGTATATACGATATGTGTATGCGAAGTATTGTTTAAATTCCTTCGCCCAACTTTGAGAATATGTCTGGCTGTTGCTTCGAAGTTGCCATGAAAAATGAGCGTACATCTGCAACACACTTTCTGAGTCATATTAGCACGATATATCCAATTTTTATTTCTTGGACTATGAGAAGACAAATTAGCTGCAGGGAGACTCACTATTCCAGTCAGAGGGTGAACTTGGTGTATTGCAGCACTGATATGTTTTCTCGCTCAGACTGATCTCACATACCGAGTTTTTCACAGCGGAGTGTTTTCGCTATCGGCGCACCTGTAGGCCCTAGTCAATGATATCTCTGTATAAAAGAGGTGAGTTTGGGACGACTGTTTTATATTCGACACTTTATTACCAAGAGCAGAATGCTTATAAAAAGTTGAATATTGTGTGTGTCACGCCCAGCCGGCAACAAATATGGTGAGCGGTCGGATGTGCGTAGTTATTATAACGTCGGCGATACTCCGATGCAGGAGTAGTGTGAGTTATGCTCTATTAAGATCAGACGGTTGGATAGTTGTGCGAAACAATATGTCTGGTCACATTGTGAGGGTAACAATACGCGTATCGAGTATGCCTCTAAACATTGGGTGAAACATTTCTCGCTCAGTCAGTCGAAAATCTAGGATTTTCACAATGACTACCTTGCTTTCCTGTGCAGGGGACATTTGGAGCGCGTGCCCGCCACGGCGGCAATAGGAAATGCACTTTTGGACCGAATTAAGCGAATAGCACCCTGATGGTTAAAGTCCTTAGACAAGCAAGGTGAACATTGAGCAACAATCTGCTACGTGAGCCACTTTGTACAGATTAGAAACACACACAATTCTCCTTCCAGCTTTAACACAGTAAAATTGGTCCTTGATCATACTAAACTAGTGAAGGACCTGTGGACCATGATGCGGATCACACCATGCTGTCCCGATCTAATAGTATTGCTCATCGCCCTTATCCTGGTCTTGATGTGACTGAGTAAGTGATAAAGGCTGGGATATTTTGATGGCCCACAAATACGGACACTCCTCCGTGATGCCTGGCCTTTGCTACAACAATGACTGTGGTTAGAGGCAAGAGCGTGAAATTTCTTTTCAGATGTAGCACAGAAATTTTCTGGGGAAAGGAAAGCCGAGAACCACTTAACACTTTACAGGAACTGCTAGACAGTTTTCAATTCTCATGGATGTAGAATGAGTATATAGTTGCACTCCTTACATTCTCACCTAAGAAAATTTCCGGAAAACCTGGGCGATGTTAGTGATGAGGTCAAGGGTGAACGCCTTCCTAAGATCTAAAGTTGATGGAAGGACGTTACCAGGAGCAGGACAAGTGGGATATCAATGTGATGGCCGATTATTGTTGGAGCTTGAAATGAGGGATATTCCAGACGCTATGCACAAGTAGATCGTCTACGAAGAGAAAGTAACTACCATCGTAGGTATGTTTAGACATTAACTAAACCCATTCCCTTCTATTACATTCATTGTTGTCCCATATTTACTCTTTATTCATATTGTATTATATGTTTAACACATATATCTAACAAAGACATGTATCATATCAATTGCGATTTGTTTCTCTCCCTTCATATATCCAATCTATATATACGTATATATATATATATATATATATATATAATATATATTATATATATATATATATATATACCTATATATATATTTATATATATATATATTATATATATATATGAGCTATATAATATATATATACTATCCCAATAATTGTGAATTCGAACCTCTTTGGAAAAGGTAAAAATAATAAAATTTTACAAATCTGTGTTTCACACAATATCTCACAAATGCCGATGTGATATGCAAAAACCGATTCATTTTTGGAATCAGCACATCAATAATCAATTGCAAACCCCGTCCAAGAAATTTCATGTTTAACACAGTTTTATATACAAAAGTAATAAAACAAAAAGTAAATAACTATTTCTTACCCTATAGCAAACCTTCACACTATTAAAAGAATAATTAAATGACAATTGAAAAGTTTCGTAGTTAAAGATATTAAACTCAACTTCTTTTGAATAAGCTCTAAGGTTAAAATAACAAGAACATTAGAGTTCTCCATTTTCAGGGGCATAAGCTATTTCTTCGGTGGCTTCATAAATCATTTCCTCTGTTTCCTAAAATGAGAATATTCTTTCACTTTCCGACTGATGACGAGGAGCTGAAAGGTATTTTATGGTATTTCTAGTTTTTTCAAATTCATGAAAACAATGTCCAGTGTTTTTCCACCAATCGAAGGGAATATCATTGTCTTCACTGTCAAAGTAGGCAAACTTATAAATTTGTTTATTTCTTGATGTTAATTCCGTATGCTAGCCTTTTACTTTTTAAGTACAATAATCACATCGCAGAAGAATGGGACTTTTCTTTTTTCACTCTCTTCCCACTTTCTTTTCTGTATGACGATTTTGATGCCTCATATTTCTTTAAAATCAATCCATTAAAGAAGTGAAAATGGAACCTTCAGCTTCACTTTCTCCCCTACGTAAATCATCGTCAGCAAAAGAGTCAGGAGCTAAATTTTCATGCATTTCTTTCCATGCCTCAACGACCATATTTTTTTACTGATTCACTCTGAATTCAATGTTGAAAAATTAAGCATTGAGATCGCAGATCTTAAAAGAAAGTAAGGCTACACACCAAAGATTTATCACATAGAAACTTAGAAAGTCTTTTTTTCTACCGATTTCTTAAGCTCTTCAACGGTGTAATTATTCCGCTGAAGCTTTTGCTTTTAATTGCCTTATTTAAAAATAGATTTATTGCTAAAATGGCAGGGATCACTTGGGCGACTGTTACTTCACGTTTAATGCTTGTTTTAGTGATGTTGTCAAATGGCTCAAGTAAATGGAATAATTTTGCCACTGAAATCAGTCAACATTTTCTGATTGCATTCAGCAGCGTATATGGATAGCGGAACTTTTTGTTCAAACAATCTTTTAAGCATATCATAAGTTTGTTCCAGCGGTAGAAACGTCTTGAATTAATTTATGCTGTTTTACATTCAGCGCTGCATCTGTAAAGTTTAAGCTTTGCAGCTGCCGTTGCTGAAATGTGCAACATGTGAAAAAACATGAAATTGAATAAGCAAGCCACTCTCCCTTATACCAGCTACCAATTTTGGTCCATTATTCCGTATCACTAAATGATTCTATTTTTTAGATATTGAAAAATGTCAAAGGCCCTTATAGGATCTGACAATGACAAAGATTTTTCGCCATATTGGCACAAAATTTGGCTATATTTTTATTTTTTTTTGGGAACATATGAGCGAGAGAGAGAGATTGAAATAACTTTCCCTTAAGTTGACGTAATTTATTGTTTATAAAGCTCATTATTCGTTCGACCCGAATAGTTCGGCAAAAAGCGAATACCGGAATATTCGGCATTTTGGCCGAATAGCCGGAATACTGAATACTTACCGAATATTCGGGACTCAGTCCCTAATATATATATATATATATTATTATATGATATATTAATATATATATATAGTATTATATACGTATATTATATATATATAATATAATATATACTATATATATATATATTATAATATATATATATATATATATATAATAATTGACAGGTGTACGAATTCCGGCTGGAAGTTTGACATTTTTTTCGCAAGTTCCAAGCCGAGGAATTTTTTCAAAGAATTCCGGATGGAACCGAATTACTTTCTTAAACACTTTTGCAAATATTGTTGATTGTCGTTGAAGTAAAAGAAAAACTGTTTATCAGTATTGGGCAATATTTTTAAGACATTTTTCCTCAAAATATTTCCTGCTTTTTGAAAATGACAATAATTTCTGTAGGAGAGTAATGTTTGGGCTAGTACTGTTATATTTGGGTTTAGCTTGGTTCACTTTCCACCAATTAAGGAATTCTTCTTTTTCCCAGAATGAAATTGAATTTTTTTTGGTAAAAAAAATTCAATTTCTTTAAGACTTTCACCTTTTGAAGAGCCACTGATATTTCTTTTTTTCCTTTTACACTACTGAC